>WOFM01000108.1:0-22500 GCA_011428145.1 Ericerus pela | reverse complement strand
GGCCGGCAGGCAGGCAGGCAGGCAGGCAGGCAGGCAGGCAGGCAGGCAGGCAGGCAGACAGACAGACAGACAGACAAACGGATAGATAGAGGTAGAGGTAGAGGTAGATAAAGAGAAACAGGGAATCCGACGAAGAGAGAAACAAAAAAAATGACACAGAGAGAGAGAGAGAGCGAGAGAGAGAGAGAAATGAAGGAAAGAAAGAAGGAAAGAAACGATCGATAATACGAATTTAAATTTGGCGTGTACTCTGTGCGGGTCCGGCGGCGCGTAGCAAATTTCTTGTTTCTGCGGCGTGCGCGACAATGGGCCGTAAATTTAGTGACAAAACGACGAGAAAACGCGACCAAAATGAAGAGAACTTATCAGCCTACGTGCCAACTGTGAACCGGCCCAGCCCAGCCCGGCCCGGCCCGGCCCGGCCGGTTCAGCAATCGCTACTACGCAACTACAAGTTGGCTGTACAGCGTACCCACACATTACGGATGATGTAGACAAACAAATCTTTCGACCAAAAGACTAAAAGAAGAAAGTTACGGTACGCCATCACGCGCACTGCATCCACTAACGACTAACCTGTGAAGTGTAAACGGATAATATACACGGCATTACACCACGCACACGCGCACACATACGCGTACACGGAGTCACTCGCACACTGACTCGGCGAGTAAAATTCGCTCGCCTTCGTCCACTTTTCAGTGTCCACTCCGTAGGTACTTAGGTAAATTGAAATTAGCGCGATTGAAGGAAGGCGTTAATTAGCGTGCGTCTTCGTCGTCATCGTCGTCGTTTCATCCGTAGAGAACTCGGTACGGTACGGACGTGTCTCGGTATTTTTTTTCTTTTTTTTTTTTTTTTTTTTTTCCAACAAATACAATCGCGGAAGAGAGAATAATAATGAGAGACGGTAAAAAAAAGGATGAGATAACAATATTATGGCCTATGCTCGGCCAATGGTCGTCGTATAAATCATTTTACGTAGCCTACGACGAACGTTGGTCGCTGCGGCGGAGCTCCTGCCGTCCGCGTGCGCGACGACGCGACTTCAACTCCGGCGAGGCGGCACGAGTCGCCACCCCGTTCGCGGCTCATTCCCACCCTCGAACACGTCGAAACGAAACTGCAGCGACATAAAAAGCCCTTTAACGCGGCTGTCACCGATTAAGTGGTAGGCGAAACGAGCAGCGAATCGCATTTGTGCGCACTCGAGTGCAACAGCGCCGCCACAGGAACGGCTTTAGCTTCGCTCGCTTCACTTACCTGGCCGCACGGACGTATAGGTAAAGGCGTGTAAGCCACCCATTCCACGCGACAAGTTCGAATAGGCCAATTTTTACACGTCCTTTACTGGCTGCGTAGGCAGCATTAATCGGTTCTCGTAGCGAAATTCGATAAATTCGTTGCAGCTCGAGCAGACGTACCACTACCCACCCGTGCACCGATAATAGCTCGGCACATACACCGGTGGTGCGCGGATAGGATGCGAGACAACTCGCAACGGGGAAACGCCGAGCTGGGCTAAGGGCGAAGCGCACGAATGAGATGGCTGCGTGGTCCGGCGACAAGATGCTGGATGCCGGATGTTAGATGCGAAATTCCAGTCGGCAGCGACGTACGCCTTATCGACCGGCAGACGTCCGCAAAGGGTAAGCTCGGCCCTCGATCAAATATCGTCCACCATTACGCGCCGCCATGCCGCCATGCCGCGACACCGCGACACCGCGACATAAATACGCGCTGGTGCGTCGCGTCGATTCCGAGTCGCCAGCGTCGCATCGTTCGACCCGACGAGTCTTCGTCCCCGAAACGCTTCGCTGGAAAATGCGAAAGACGTGGGGTGTCAATGTGGTTGCCATTGTTCTGAGTCTTCAAAGTTGTGCTGTCGAATCCTGATCGTCACTCCCAAGTAGTACCGTGCCTTCTAATTTATTTTTCATTGTTTGATATGTTCGCTTCTCGATGTTCCTGTGATCTCGTTCGAGTTGAATCGCTAATTGCTTCGTAGCGACTACTGCGGCTATATTGCGCCAAGCGGCAGTTCCTTTTCGGGCGCTTCGGCGTCGAGTTGCCTTCCGATGGCGCAAAAGGATTGGTCGCCGAGCCGACGATGCAACACCCGAGACAAATCGCGGACGAATCGCGTCCTACTCGAAAACGTCACGTCGTGCCCCGTATTCCGCATCCGCATACGAGCCATCGACCCGTCCACCGATCAGCACTCGTAGGTGGGTACGCGAGAAACACAAAATATAGACCTACGTCAGGGGTATCTTGTATTTATACGCGCGTAAAAGCCACTCGTGTAACGCTGTCACGTGACCATAGTTGCAAATACATTTGGCTACGCGTATGCGCACTCGAGTTTCAGTCCAATTCGAAATCATTTTTTTCGTAACATAACCTAATATAAAGCCTCGTATAACTGACCAAAAATAATGGCCGACGGAAGAACGTAGCGTCGCCAAAAAGCGATATTAGCGCGACGCGATTTTTGGCCGGCCAGCCGCCCCCCACCCCGTAATCCGTACGCGTCACACGGCCAAAAGTCAGCGTCGATCCTCTCACGATCGGTATCCACGTCCATTTCGACAGCCCCGAACAGAAAAAAATTCAACTAGTAAAACTGTAGCCCATTAGGTAATTATGAAGCGGCAACTGCGCCATTCACGCCGGTCGCCGTCGTTGACGCGAAGTGCGCGCGCCGCCGAGCGAACGGACGAAAAATACGAAGTTAGATATTATTTTAATAATAATTACGATACGAGCGTAACGCGTTACACACCACGGTAAGGTATACGGCTGTAACCCTTACACCCATAGCTACTACTGCCGCATCGCATACGCAGACAGACACGACTTCATGCGACGCGTCCGGTGGTTCAACGCGACGACAGTTCATTTTTTCGTTCTTTCGTTTGTTTGTTTTGTTTGTTTGTTTGTTTGTTCGTTTGTTCGTTTGTTTTTGTTTGTTTTTGTTTGTTTTGGTCACCCATTCGATAATTACGATCGAGCGACGATGCCATTCGAACGAGAATGGAACGGGTACCGGTAGTACCGGTGTAGACTACCTACGAGAAACCTGCGACGCGACACTCTACCAGCAGCGAGTAATCCGATTACCGAATAATTTTCACATAAGTCAACCAAAACAACGATACGGCCATCCGCGAATAAAACTGGTGGCCAAAATTTAAAATTTTCATTTCTCCTTCTTCTATACGTTTTCACTGGAGTCGGTGCGCGTGCACGACACGGGCGTTGAGCGTCGCCGTCTAAAAACGCTCACCTTTCGGCTTTCGGCTTTCGGCTTTCGGCTTTCACACTCGACACGAAAAATTTTTGATAATGAGCGTAACAAAATGTGACGTACTTTCCGTAGGTCCTAACGTCCCAAGGACGCCGAAATCGGATTTGTGTGTTCATCAGTTATCCCATATCAACGGGCACGATATTTCAACGCAAATTTCGTCTCCGTTTTTCAACATCGAGTCGAGGATCAGATGAACTACCGATTTTGGTGCGGATCTGCGCTGGACCACCACGGTACTTCAATTACCGCCACTTTTATTTTTATTATTCTTATTTTAGCGGTACGTAACGCTCTAACTAAAATGCTCAATTTCGTACCAGCAGCGACGAAATCTATAAAATAAATGTTTAATGCGAGTAATCTTTTCCGAAGTGGGTACTATACACCAATTTTGGTGCTCATCGGTTGGATGGTTATTCCGTTATGTCCGATTTTATTCTGATTTTTAGCTTCAAATTGGGTACGTGCGTAATTTTCAATCAATAGCTACGAAATTTAGTAGCCCACAAACCATCGTTTATGATCTGTGCTAACTTACTGCCACTTTTGGGTGCGATTATTTGACAACACCTACGTTTTTTTCCAGCCGAGCGGCTGTTGCGCCCATTTTTTTGTTTTTTTTTTTTTTTCCCTTAATTCGTTTCAGCCTAAATAAATAAATAAATAAATAAATAAATAAATAAATAAATAAATAGTTCGGCAAGCTGCGCTCGAAAAGTAGGTTTTTAAAAATCATCGCACATCGTTCGTCATTTCTTCATTTAAAACCCTGTAGTAACGCACGAATCAAATTTTTATGCGACTTCGTCCAACTGTCAAAGAAATGCGTAACGAACAGAACCGTATTCGCAAGTTACGTAATATGTACGATACCGACTCGAATACGACGAAATTAAAAATACGCGTTGGACACTAAGCGATTGCTTAGCTAATGAAACAGCGGCAGGCCTACTTTTGGTGCAGCTTCTTCGGTACATCTGGAATTTCTCATCGGTGAAAATCGCCTTAGGCCCTTACGCGTGAACCACTCGAGCGACCCACGCGAGATTACGCTTACGCACAAATCTACGCATACGTAACAAATTTGAGCCCCACTGTAGTGAAATTGCGACCTGTATCGGGCTCGCAGGAACGGGGTCCGATATAGGTACATATTCGCACATAAGGTAATACGTATACGTACGCAACGCATAAAGTTGTACGAATTTCTAATTTCTGCGCTAGAAGTCGTCATTTGTCACGAAATGAAAAACTATCTCGGTCTCCGGCCCTAACCTAGCTAAATCGCGGCGTTTCGAATGGCAGGTTTGAAAAGCTACGAAAAAACAAAAATATCGAGTCGACAAAGAATTGGCATTTCAAAGTGCTCCCCTCTGTTCGTCGATACCTGCGGGCCCGAGGAAAACTGTCGTCCATTTTTTCCACACCGCAAATTCCCTTCGACGGGCCAAAATAACGGCCGCCGCGCTGCGAGTTGCCCACAAAGCGCGTACCACACAAACGGCCACTTTGCAACTTTCTCGGAAGCGGAGGAAGGCTATAAAAGCGTAACGAGGGCATGCGAGGGCCGAGAAAAGCCGATAGGATGGCTCGACTACGGACAACTTGCACCGAACATAGACTACAATAAGTTTAGGTTAAAAATCAGTTTTTAACATACACGCTTTTATAACATGAAAACGTAAAAAAGACGAAACATTGGAACACGGAATACGATGCGCGATGGCACTCGACACTACCATCGAGCCCGTGGAAATGGTTAGAAAATCTCGACGAAACTTGCGCTCAAAAAGCAAGCACGCTGATAAGTGACGACTGATAAAAATCAAACCAGATTTTAGCGCCCCCATATGTTAGTACAAGAACTACGTCACATTTCGTTACGTTTTAGGCTGCGGCTACGCAACAACGGATGTCGGCCACCGTTTGACCGACCAGTTCATCCATCAAACTTGAAATGATTTGATCTCAAAGGGTAACTGGTCTGGCAAGTTTTTTGTTCTACCGACGTCTACGTAGCCACTTGGAATTATTTTCGATGATTTGATTAAGCTGACACAACGGCCGCTGGATGTCGGGTCTCCATGTAGATGGAGCCACAGTCTATCTTAAACGAGAAAGACGTAGGTAATACCTACATATTAAACGGACAATCACCTTTCACAGCTACATAAAGCTAAAAAAACATCGGTGTAAACAAAACAATTTTGCATAGGAATTGAGAAACGGAAACGGAAACTTTTGCGCTGTAAACCGAATCTGAAACAATTAGGTACCTAACCGATTAGTTTCAAGTCCAATAACGGAAATGTAACGGAAACCGAACGACGAACGACAAATCGTTTCCATTCTTCACTCGAATAATTTTTGAATAATTTTTGATACGGGAGGAAAGATTTGAAAATCGTATCAATACTTTGGGGAGAATATCGAAAGAATATCAATGTTTCTGGAAATACGTGAAAAAAAATATCGATATTTGACCAAGATCTGAAAAATTTTAAAAATAGGAAAATTTATTTTTTAATGGAAACTGAAACTAAATGAAAATTTTCGTTAAAACCAAGAAATGTAAAGGAAATGGAAAACAAAATGACGGAAATGAAAACCAAAAATAACTAACATTATCGTAAATTTCATAAACTGGATTAACGGAAACAAAATGAAAAAAGGGAGCATTTCTCAATTCCTGATTTGGGATGCGGCCTTCATCGAACAGGGTGAATATCCTATATTCTCACTTGGGATGAAGTATAATATGTTATAGTCAATTCACGCTGAGAAATGCTTGATATCATAAGCCATATTCGCACTTATCCTGTTTGCAGATTGCGCCAGTGGACTTGGGCAACTTGTAGAGAGATTTCAAAGACTAAGGTAAAATCGCCTAATATCGCCTACTTTTTTAAAAATGACTATAAAATTTCACTTATTTGATCTACCAACCTTGAAAATAGCTCAAAATGTTCGTACATCCTTCTGCTACAAAAGTATCACGCTAAAATGAAGGGGGGAGGTTCGTTGATTTTACATGAATTTTTAAAGCAGAGTAGTCAAAATCGTAAAATTTATTTTTGGGCTCCTAATATCACTCACCAAAATTACGTGTAAAAATCAATTATCTTAATATCGCCTAGCTAAAAATCAAAAAAATTGACATTTTACGTTACTTATAATTAAAATAAATGAGATTTTGACTTTATCCGTTCAAACAATTTGAACAAATGTACTTTTTTTTGTTTGAGACTTCACCAAAGGCAAGCGTCGCAAACCTCATGCGCTCACACAGAACATTTTGAACACAAAATCCATCGTTGCCCTTCGTAGCAACTCTTCCTCCTTTTTCGTGTGCTTCTAGTTATTCATGAAAGCAAAGAAGTTCAGGGATAACAGTTTAAAATATGTGGTTCCTAATATCGCCTACATGTTATCAAGTGGGCGATATTAGGGAAAACGGTACTCACTTTCTTCGACGCCATATTCTGCTTAATTATTTATGAATCCTGGAATTTTTTATCGAAAATTACAAATTGAACGTTTCTCATCACAACACTATTTGATTTGACATTTGGCATTCATCTCATCAGTCACAAGCGCCATCCAAAGACAACACTAAAAAAGTTATCAGGTCCTCGATTTCTTCTCCCAGTTCTCACTCTTCGGTTTTTGGCTTCCGGAACCTAACTTTTTACACGTTTTACTGTTTTACGATACCGGACATGAAAAAAATTTTTCCCGCCAGATCACGCCACTACAGGGCGAAATAAGGTGGTAGGCGATATTGGGCGACTTTACCTTACGCGATTTTGATGTTACACACTTTTTTGCGTCAACAGTGTATAGTAACAGCAATAAAAACGTATATGCGTAAGAAAAAGAAAAAACGCGGGACACGCCATCGATGCTTACTCCTCTGTCTGCTTCTAGCTTCAATCGCGTAACGTAACGTAACGTAACGTAACATTCTATTTCGCTATTTCTTTCATTATAGAAGACGAGCAGCACTACCCACCTTTCGGGTGACCACTACAAATTGATACAATAAATTCTTTGAATGAGAACTGTAATCAACATCGAAGGAAAAACATATTGTAAATAAACGACGAACGAACGGTATCAATATCAACTTCATAGTACTATGTAAAAACACGACGTTCGTGTATTCGTTGCTACTTTCAATTATAAGTGCGATTGTAACTCAATTGTAAACAAGTAACAATTAAAAAGGAACTTTTTAAAAGATAAGCTTTTGTTCTTTGCTGGTATTGAAAACACTGTAAAACAGTCGTGGTACTGAGATAATGCGGTAGCAATTATAAAAAGTAATAATGACAAGTGGCGCTATCGGTGGTGAACATAGGTATATGAACTAGAGGTAGTAAGCGCGATAAAAGCTAATAATAATTAACGTATTAGAGGAAAAAACTGGACTGCAAAATTTCCAGCGGCAAAGGCGAAACACGTAATTGCCCACACGGCAAAATTGAGACGGCAAGTCATCTTTTAAAATGTACACGTAGTATGTTATGTTCGTGCTTATCAGAGGCGTTGCAGCACACTAGTAAACAAAAACTACAACATATGTTTGGAGAATAAAATATACTAGGTTTACGGTTAATTTTTTTAATATTTGGCATACTGCCAAACTCCTTGAAACAATAAACAAATGTTTTACACAATGTTTCTCAATGCCTGTTGCAACGACGCAATGTTTACCTGAAGTATACCTACTTCAATTATTTTTTTTAAATTCCCTAAAATTACAATATTTGTAAAATACTGCGCCTTACAACTACTCAAATATCGATTTACGGCAAAATTTACTCAGAGCTTTCTTCGTTTCAAATTACAAGAAATATTATTTCACGTGTAGAAATCACATAATTTTAACTTAGTTTTTTAATCATAGAAGCGCATTTTAGGTACACTGTTCTTCCTTTCAAGATAAACAATTGTCGCGCATAAAAAATTCCGAATGTGTGTTTTTTATGGGAATATCATCGACTAATTGTACATTAACAGTTTGTATTTTTGTTTGATGTTTTTAGCCCATTTTTCATTTTATTAATAATACTATTTTACTCGACTAGTATCAAAATGAGTGATTGTCGATGAGTTGCGCAGTTGCAGGAAGAGTCACAGGCGAGTGGCGAGTTCTGTAATCACAACAAGTTGATTATCACGAGCGGCTAACTAGTCGAGTACGACTTTTTTTCAACAAATCCACCGAACAAAAGTTATCGTTTATTTGATTAAATATGTCACAATGCCTTAAATTAACGGAATTTTGTCAAATAATGTATAGTTAGGGAGATGTGAAATATTTTGTCGATGAGGAGGCGCACTGTGTAAAACGGCCCCTTTTTAAGCTGACATTGCACCACTTGTGTACGTGTAAACGGTGCATAAAGCAGTGAAAAAAAAATTCCGTTAAAAAGAGACTCATTTCTATACCTACTAGCGAACAAATTAAATTTTTTTTCAATTGTTCCGAATCAATTTGGAAATTTCGAAGTCTGCTAACGAAAATCGATTCAATAATCTCTATTTGATATACGAGTTGAGAAAAGATACTCGTTTGAGAGTTGATTTTTTTTTGTAGCCTATAACGTTACTGTGAATTTAGAACTTGCTAAAAAATTTTCAAAGGATGGTTGCTAAATTTGGTTCATGCCTGCTACCAACACTAACCTTGATTCGCCCATGTCGAACAGAACTTTAAATATCAGTTAAAAAACCATCCCTGGATTATTTGTAATTTTTGCACGATATCGATGGTCTATCGTTAATTTTATTGTCGTCATTTCAGAAGCTTTATGAAGAAAAGTTCCGTTGAAATATTATTTAATAACTCTCCGACAGACCGTATGCCTCTTTGGCCATTGAAATCAATTTTATTTGGGCGATGAATGATAATATTCGTAACAAAAATTACAAATTTACTCACATCGGTGGTCATTTTACATGGATTTGTAATTGAGATTTTGGTGAGAGAAGAAACAGAAACTATCGATAATTTATCGATGGTCGAGTTATCAATAGACAAGGGCGGCAATTTTTGTGTCACCGCGTCGCACAGGTGACGAACCACAATTTTTTGCGACACATCAGAATCTCTTCTGTAATGACGATACGAGTAAAAATAAATTTTTTTGTAGATAACACCTTCGCCTGTGCCTCCGAGTTTGCAACACACCAGTAAAATCGAAGTTGCCGCCTCTGTCGATAGACTATCAATGGTCTTCGGGAAGCTAATATCACGACTGGTTCGACTATTTTTTTGCCGTATTTAACGTCAACGTGTTCAAAATTGGGCGATGTAAGATAGGCGCCAACTAACATTCGACAGAACTGGTCCGGAACTAAAACTCTTGGTGAAAACTTTCTGACTAACTTACATTTTGTAGAAAGTTTTCACTACTTATAACTGACAGCGCAACGCTAAAATATAGGTTTTAAACTGAGAAATAACTTTCAAAAAACTGTTCCCGATTTAAAACAATCGATGAAAAAAACTTTTCAACTTTTCAACTATAATACAGCTCTTAGATTTTCGAGTTTTCACTCGTCGGAGCAGACAATACAACCCTAAAGGAGAACTGAGAACTGACTTTCGGTAGAAGAGATGCGGAACTAAAACAGTTGGCGAAAAATATAGAACCTAATTTTACAGCTCTCAAAAACGCAGCTTTTAAAACGAAACTTGGTAGAAACCATCCGAGGTTAACGACCATTTCATCGGAGACACTTTATAGAAAAATTGATCCAACTAGTCGGGTGCGATGCGATTAGACGTTGCAAATGTCGACGACGCGACGCGACGCGACGCGACGCGACGCACGCGACGTTCCAACTTTGGTATGGACGCGACGCCCGTACTGCGCTGCGCGTTCGACCGGCCGAATCAATCGAATCACCGCAGCAATTACCACCGGAGCTATGCCCATCATTCGGACGCCTAAAATCGCTTTTTCGCTTAATAACCCCGAAGAACGCATTGCGATGGGGGGAGGGAGGGAGGGAGGGAGGGAGGGAGGGAGGGAGGGAGAGAGAGAGAGAGAGAGAGAGAGAGAGAGAGAGAGAGAGACAGCGCGGTCCGTCCAAATGCGTAATTTCAAATCGAACGGGCAAAGCGCACGTGCCTCGGTTCGTCCACGGCGGGGCGGGGGCGGGGGCGGGGGCAGAGTATTGCAGACAGATTTCTGCTTGGAACGCGCATCGGTTGCGGGGCACGCGCGCACGCACGGCTACTATTCCACCTGTAGGTGTGCGCGTACCGCCTGGTAACCCGGCTCGGCGAGAAAACATGCAGACTACCGAATGGATGGCGTCGGGGATACGATACCGGTCCGCAAACGGGATAATGATCGCGTACACACCCCACACGCCGCTAAATCCTTAATAATTTACCAACCCATCTTAACGCTCGTTTTTTCCATTATAAATACACACGTACGAAGCGCACGCGTGCGTCCTAAACCGGTTCGTCTTACCTACTCGAAATATGCGTTACGAAAACGACGACTAGCTGTACAAAAATAGATAATGATAATAATAATAATAATAATAATGATAACGATAATAACGGCAATAATAGCAATAATAATGATAGTAAAAACCATAAAAAAAAAAAAAAAAAAAAAAAGCACGGTCTACGTATGTATAGGTACGCGAATGAGAAGGATAAATACGGAAAAAAATAAAATAAAAAAAAGTAGACGACGAAACAATAGGTGATCATCTACGAACTAATAATTGTCTTATCGAAAATAGATACGAAAAGCTGCTATCCGACAGAGAGGAGAGGTCGAGAGGTGTAGGCCGCAGAGGGAGGGGAAGAGAAGATAAGGAAGGTGGGCACGGACGCTGCGGAAACCGCAAAACAGCGAGCAATGAGTAATGACAACTGACCGTTTCGTAGTGCCGTACGCACCGCGCACGCGTTTCACCACACACGTAATTAGGCATAGAATAGGCCGCCCGCAAAATACGGTACGGCGAATAGGGCGAATAGGGCGTTACCGATGCGGTGCGCTTTTCGCGTTCGTTCTCTCTAGTGACGGTCAAAATTGTTCATCGGTGGAACCTGGTTCACCTGGTTCACCTGGTTCACCTGGTTCACCTGGTTCACCTGGTTCACCCGCTCCTGGTTTTTCAAAAAAGCTGGTTTTTCAGCCTGCTCCCTGCTCCGAAACTGCTCCCGATCATATTTAAAACGAAAATCATCGAATCTAATCAAAAATGAGGGTAATCCTTACGATGTCGGATTAAGCCGTATCCGTCATCAACATTCGCGCTCGATGAAGAAGTAGTGTCCCTTATTCCCTTCAATACAATCGAAGTGTTCTCAAGAGACATTGGGTGAGAATAGAGACATCGAGGTACGTAATACGTTGACAAACGATTCCATGAAAATTTGGCTTAATTCGTGCGTTTTGTTTTCAAAATACTGCTGAAATTCCATCGTTTTCCATTCCATGCGATGAATATTATCGAGATGAATTACGAGAGAACTATTAATCGCAGAAAGCTGAAATTTTTATGAAATATTCTGGTGTGTTGGCTGAAAATTCTGCGAAAATTTCAACTCTCTACAACCGACAGTTCTCTCATAATTCCTTTCGATATCTTTCATTATATGGAATACCTACGCAAATAATATGACCAACGTAAATCTAGCCGCAGAATTTCAGCGATATTTCGAGAAACGAGGGTACGATTTTAGCCAAATTTTCACCGAATACTTAGCTACCATAATTTCGATATCTCTGAAAAATTGCAGCTCATTCTCACCTTCGGCTGCCGAGATATCGCTGAAATTCTGTTCGGATTAAGCGACTGAAGCGATAAGGATTCAGTCTAGTTGAGGAGTTGGCGGCATTTCAGCGATACAAACATTTCGAGTGGAAATCTTTTAATTTACGGGAGTTGTCGCGATGACAACACGGCGCATTTGCAACACTTTGAGAACCCCTTCCTACGAAACTGACGGTTGAATTTCAAAAATTTTAACACCAATACGTAGCCCACGAATGCTTCTAACACTATCCCACGTTTCATCGCCATAGGTCGAAAAGCGCAGGCTCCACAGACTCCCAAAAGGTGCCAAAATGAGTAAAAAGTGGACATCCATATACGTGTGTGTGTGTGTGTGTGTGTGTGTGTGTGTGTGTGTGTATATATATATATGTGTGTGTGTGTGTGTGTGTCGACCTTATTTCCATTAGTTGGTAAGTAGCTACGTACGCGTTATCCAATTTCTTGGATCGAGTCGGGTCGCATCGCGCGGTCGCGTGTACTCGCGCCTCCTAAATTGCCGCTTCGGCTGGCACCAACGCCTTATATTCGGCAGTTGCGCGGTAATCGTCGATCTTACACCGAGTTCCGCACCCGAAAGTAAACCGGCCGTCAAGCTCGATCCTCCGCTCTTTCGATCGAGTCCCTACCACCCTTTTCCACGTACTATATCCACTTCGGCGAGGTAAACTGCCCAATATTTTGTCTCTCGACAGTCCGCCCTCACGCGAGTGGTTCACCATGAATATCGTACGAAGAACATCGAACGACGAATGTTCTCACGTCACAAAACGGCGATCGTTAGCGCCGTTCCATTTTAGGGCAGCTACAGCGCAAGACGCGGACAACTTGGCAACGGTTGTGAAAAGGATCCGGTTTTTACGGAACTGTTGCGACGCGATTAAACCGTCGGTGAAGCTGTTCGTTCCGACCCCGCTGGAACGAATAATTATTGCAGGCCCGACAACCATTCCATTCGTTCGATACACGACGAAAAGAAAAGCGAAAGTTGAAAGCTTCAATTTCCGAACCAGCTCCTCTCTTGAAAGTTAGTTCTTTCATAGTTCGAGCGTACGATTCTACTTCTGGGTGGTCAGTTCGGCGAAGGGGCAAAAACTCAAAAAATCGACTACGCAAATAGAACAGTTTGCCGATGAGAAGAGCGTGTGCAATACAAACGGACTCACTCGTAACACGAAAACCAGAACTTTCTCATCGAATCCGGCCGTCGTACATAACAAACGTTTTTTCCGCTATCTATTGGGACCGTTAAAAAGCCTCTTGCAAAATCCGAAGCCACACGTTGCGAAATCCGACGACCCGCGCTTCATAAAAAGTGCCAAAAATGTCAAACTTTCGTATCGGATATTCGTACACGACTAATCACTAATCAGCAGTCACAGCTGCTGTCAAACCTGCGTCGTAGCTTTTCGCAACGAATACACACAAAGAGCAAGAGCCTTACTTCGATCGCGTAGACCCTTATACTTACGGCGGGTATTACCTGTTGGTTTTGGTTGGGTTTTTTTTTTTTTTTTTTTGCAGAAAAAAATTGCCGCCCTTGTTAAGTTTCGCCGGTAGGCAGGCGCGCCAACGTACGAGGAGCGAATTCCGAAGAGATGGTCGCATAGGCGGCGACTCTCTGGTGGGAGGGCAGCGATAGGCTCGTCCATGTCACCGGGGCTGCCAGCAATACGGGCGACCGACAATTAATGGGTCCGTTCGATGTAAAAGCAAATAGCGCAGTGAGAGGAATAACGACGATAAATTAATACATAAATAGTTGAATTCCGACAGATGTTATAAATTCTGTTCGTACTGACACCTACGTTTTCCTACGCGTAATTAAAATACAATTACGGCGAGAAGATAATTACAGACTACCGAGCCAGGTATCGACGAATTACTTACTACATCGGTGACTGATTTTCGCATTCCAAATCTAAAAGACAATGAACAAGAGTTAGCCGAATGATGTAGGCGAGTGAGGTGAGGAAGTCGGTCCATTTTTTAACCGGTTTAAGATTATACAAGACGCATTCTCGTTCGCCTTTTTAACGAAGTAAATATCTAAAATAATGAAAAGTTCGTAAGGCTGATAAAAGAAACGAAGACGACGATCTCGAACTTTCCATCACCACGTGGTAAAATTCGAAGATACGTACATCGAGATGGGACATTCAACACCTACGAGTCGTAGTAAGATCGAAGTGCGACAACGTTAGCATTTACCACGTGTTTTTATATAAACCAAACTCGGTAGAGATCGTTTCCCAAAGTGAGAGCTTTTTAATACGGTAAAGGGTGAATTTTGTACAGTCCGTATAACGTGACCTCGTGTACACTAGTGGTATGTGAGAAACTAAGTTCTCACGTCTCTCCCTTTTATAATTCGAGCTGACTCATTCCGAAGACCGGTGATCTTGGGCTGTCTAGTTTCAAGTCGATCGAGAACTACAAAATTAAGATTTTAATATTTTAATTTAGGCGATACGACGACGATCACCTTTTGGAATGTGACAGTAGGTACCGCATGTACGTAATTACGTTCACCAGCGAAGGTCGGCATACGCCAATTTTGGTGATAAAACTCGGAAAAAATAAATCTTCGAATGTTGTCGATAAGGTGGCATTCCTGAGGAAGATTTTTCCACCGAGTCCCCCCTTAGTTTCACCGTCGTCTCTCCCAACCCCATGAGAAAGGCCTCGCTTCACCCAAGCCCCCTTCCATACGACGTACGCCGCGTAATTAACCACCTTCGAAAAAAAAAACACAAAAATTACATCTCACCTCGCCACACCATACCACCCATACCACACCTCGAACGGAGAATGGTTCGGAATAAAAGAAAAAGAACGTACAGCTTCGGATGGATAAGGAGAGAATTTTTATGGTGAAATATAAGGCGTTGTTTTCGATGGTACGTGCTTAAATTTATCAAAACATCGACCTATTAACACCGGAATTGACTACTCGGAAGAGAACGTAACTATCAACATTCACCAGTACCGCTTGGTTTGTATCGACAATCACTGGCGAATGGTGCAGTCAAGTAAGGTACGGTACCTATTTCAAGTTACACTTTTCAGACATCCGTCGCATTTCGATATTTCGCGCGGCATACGCACTTGCCACACAGGTGGAAAGTGCGTGCACACGCGTCCACTGATTTTCTACAGCCTAACGGCGCGGTCTTCGCACGTACGTACACTTTTTGCCCGAATCGAACGGACCAACGGAGTGGACGCGACCTTCCAAACTCGGTACGACATCTTCGACAGAACCGAAATGATTAAACGATTATATTTAGGCTCGCGAGGGGCGGCGTGTCGTTAACGGATTCTCGCAACAGAAACGTCTCGTTGGTATGTACGCATAGTCGCCTAAAATATCGTGAAAATTCTCGTAAGAACGACCCAACTGCTCCAACCATTTTCCCAAGTCCGGCTCGTCAGTCCCGAACAGAAACAAGTAACTAAACGAATAAATTAATCAATTAATTAATTAATAACTCAACTTGTCGAAAAGAAAATTCAGACGACAAACGACCAACGATTGTTCGCTCGAACTTCTGCCGCAGTTGGGTAGGTATTCCAGCGGACAGCGGCCTTCGATTCGTCACATAAAATTACCAATTCGACGAGCGAGCGTTCGCCGTTAATTTCGGTTGATTAATTGGGGAAGAAAAAAGAAGGGGAAAAAAAATTAAAAACGTAGCCGGAGAAGAATACGTATTCGAACGAGCGAGAATCGATCGGTTTTTTGGGCGAGCCGAGCCGAGCCGAGCCGAGCCGAGCCGAGCCAATGGCGGCGGTATGTACCGCGATTTGCCATCACTGGCCTGCGCAGGATTACGTCAGTCTGCCAAACGCACAGCTCCCGAATGCGGTCGCCAACAATTCGAAAATTATATTTGCACGCGTACGATACCGTAGGTACGTGTGTTCGGTATACGTCATGCAGCGGTTAGCCTATGTGGCCCGAATTCCAAAAGCCGAGTGCATGTAATAATAATACGTAATAATAGCAGCGATAATGACGATGATGATGATTATTAATAATAATAATAATAATAATCTTTAAAATAACGGCCGGCACGTTCGCGACAAAGTACCGGCGTACTGGCGTACCGGCGTACCGGCGTAAACAGGTACCTAGGTAAGATACAATTCGCTACACAGCCTGTACCTAGATACAGTTAGCGGCGCAAAAGCACGAAAAAAGAGTACTCGTCGTAAACTCATCGCCTACGCGAATAAGTTGGGTAGCTAGTTACCTACCTACGAGAAGAAATGCGCATCACAAATCTTTTCGTCTTTTAGAAAACTAGCTAAAGTACCAATTTAATTATTTTTCGCGACGAACTGTCAAAGATTGCAGCAGGTATAAGAAAGTTCCAAGTCTACTGCTCGATTAGTTTATTCTTCTTTACCCCTGGGGCCCTGCCCCATCGCCGGAAAATACGGTTTCATTTTCACACCGCTAAGCGTAGGTGCCCATACCTGTAGCCGTAGCCATAGCCGTAGCCATAGCCGTAGCCTAGGCGTCGTGGTAACTGCGTCGACGGCAACGCTTTCAAACTTTCGCGTCGACGCATATTTGGCGGGCTTTTTTCGCTAAATTTTGTACCGCGGGCTACGAAATTTGCGGCTGCATTTTCGCAATAATATTCGTAATTTTGATACGAAGGCTTATGATTTCGGTCGCTGTCCCGAGGCGACTGCGAAGACTTACCCAACATTCCGCTACAAATAAATCACCCGACTGTACACATTTCGTCACTTTCGACGAAAGATTATTTTGGGCGGCGAATGGGTGGCAGGCGATAGGCCTACGTGCTGCGGCGATTCCATTCGCGAATCGTCGAAACGAATACAGGTACGTGTGAAATATCTACATACAATCTGCGCGTAGGTACACACGATTGTCGTAGGTACGTGCGTATACGACGTATATAATTACGTAGTTAGTTTTGTGGCAACGCAACGCAACGCAACGCAACGCAACGCAGTACCTGTGGGGGTACTTGCAGATCAGAATGTTCGGCAATTCGCCATTTTATTCGTTCAACGTTTTCAGCGTTACAGGCGAGTCGATGCACGCGGAAGCAATTTGGTGGAAACAAATTTACCGAAATCGGTCATCGATAGTTCGATCGACGGCGACGATGGATTCTAAAAACGGAACAGAATCCTTCGCAGACGACCCGGACGCGATGCGACGCTAATCGATAGTCGTTTTTCGATAGTCGATAGTCGATAGTCGATAGTCGGATGGGAACGAACGACTTGGGTCAAAATTCTCGAAATTATGCCAGCATTCGACTCGCAGTAGGCGTAATGTTAGTTTAGCAACAGCGGCTGTAGTATTTCCATTCGAGTACGACGAGTTTAACACACGCAGACCACAGGCATAGCTACAGCTTGGGGTCAGTCCGAAGGCGAGTGCTGAAAACTTCACACGAGTTAAAACGCGGGCCACTGGCGTTAGTCGCAAACGCAATAATTTTTGCAACCACCAACGCAAAACGAAAAACTTTTTTAAATAAAATAACGAGTAAAGATTTTTCGTCGTTTCGCCTTTTTTTCCCGCGTTTATTTTCAAATAGCTAAAGATAATTATAAAATTATACGTAAATTATGTAAATTTCATCTTCTTTCGAGCATTACCCATTCCGGTCCCTTTAGCTCGAATAGAAGCGGAGGAATCATCGCGCGAACTGCGAGAGGTTTTTTTCAAAATTGTAATATCGTATAAACTTCTGCCAGCTCACTCGATGGCTCCTTCGTCTCTACTTAAGTAGTTACGAAGCCGACAAAGCCCAAGCTGGTATTGCTGGAAAGAGACACAAAATTCGCTGGAAACGGCTTTCCATGAATTAAACAAACGAACGCAAAAAACGCGTAATAGCAGAAAATTTTCCTTTTTGTTTGCATCGTTTGCAAAAAGTATAACGGGCGACGAGTGCCAGTGGCCCATTTTATTTACACATTCGTTAATCGTCGCGCAAAATACTATTCTTCGACTATAGGTAGTATTAATTAAATTCCGGCCAACACCGTTCTAATTTCAGCATTAGGTTTCCATAAAGTACCGAAAGTTGCACGCTTTTAGCCGTATTCGACGAGTCTTATTTATTACAGCGTGGTTTTTGTATCCTTCGATTTTTCTACTGAAACATCGAGCAAATGGTATTCAAATTTTATTTAACAAATTTTGAATTTATCCACTTCCCAGTATTACGTTTTTTCGCTGTGGTCGCTTGAAAAACGCGTTAACAGGGTTTTGCGGTAAATAAATAAGTAAATAAATAAATAATAAGTCGGGTTGAAAACGAGTTTTTAAAAAAATACGCTTTGATAACTCGAAGAATAAAATAACATTTCTCGCTTTTTTTATTTTTCCCCCCCCCCCCCAGACAGAAACAAACGAAAATTGAAAAAAACGACCGATAAAAACGAATATGCGCGTACGTGTGCGTGTGTCGCAACACGCGAAAGCAGCGCTGACGTTGGTCATCCGGTGTACTCGAACAAACAAATCGAGCGAGTAGAATAAAAGCGTATCAAAAAAAATACAAAAAAATACAAAAAAATATCCGAAAAAATGCAAATTGTTTGGCAGAAGGCTGAGTGTAAAAATTAGGTAAGTAAGTTGACACTAGGTACGTTTAAATCAAGCGTCAAGGAAATTCGTAATGAACCGTACTGCGAAGTGCGAAGTAACAAAAAACGTACCTATCCGAGTAAATAAACGATCGCTTCGCAAATAAAATAATAGCGAGCCTGCGTTCCGACCAACTTCGTCGGTTCATCATCTCGAACCTGTCTACTCTTCTCAGTAACGGATCGAGATTTTTTCAAATCACTTCTACCGACGAACGGTCAAAAGCCGATTCAAACCAAATTCTACCGAATATCAGAATACAACGTAATCGATGCCCGTACCGAAATTTCGCGACTGCGGGTTAAACAATTACGCATTTCAGAAGCATTCGAGCAACAAAAGTGTAACGCGATAGTACGTAACGGACGTACGTACGATTCGGCCGAGCGGTACAGAAAACAGTACGGTTGGTTTTTGTCTACAGATGCGAATAAGTGTACCAAATTTCGTTGCGACCTGTACCGCAATACGTGGAAATGTGTAGGTATAAGTACGTACGCGTTTCAGCCAATGGTGCCAAAAGTTTGCTAGCGTTACGAGACGAAGAAAAACGGATAATGCACCTCCGACCACGGGTCATAAGCTTGGATCGTTTAGCACCGGATACCCAGGTAAAATACGAAAATCCGCGCCAACATCTGAGCGGGCGTAGGGGGGTTTACCGCACACGTGCAGTACGCCTTTCAGCGTCTGTTTTCGATTTTGTCTCGTCATTGCGAATCCGCGATGGCTTCGAAAACGCAGACGAAAAAAAAAGAGGTACTGCGCGCGTGCGGCGAACCCATGTCCGCAGTTCGGCTTTAAAATAACGACACGGTTCGCGAACGTTGATGAGATAGGGCTGGCTGCTGGGTATCCAGTACTAAGCGATCCAGCCTCTTAATACGTCAATTTTAATACGTAGATTTTCTTCGAAAGCCTACGTAAACAAAAAAAAGAAGGAAAACCCGGACCCGAGCTCATCGGACACCGGCACAAATGTCGGTCAAACCGAGACGTAGGCGGATGAAGCTGGTCATACGGGCGTAAAAAACTCGATCCGAGCAAACGTATCCTTAGCCTACACATAAAAAAGTCATACGAAGCCAACGACCGATGGGACGATAATATTATCATTCCGCGAATTTCGATTAATATTGTTTTTCGCGTTCGTGATTTTGATCCGCGAATATCCGTTACACGTAGGTAACATTCTAGGGCGTAGAAGAATACAATATATTATTTACAGGTATTTGACGTCCGCCCGATGCGGAAAAGAAAGCGTCTAGATGTTAACAGTTCGGAAAAACGCGACGCTGGTTCCGCGAGGAAGGTGCTGAATTTTCGTAGCTACCAGCGTACGGCAACTCGAAACGAAACTTTTTCGCACAAAAAGGGTCGAATTTCACGGCCCGGCCCGGCCCGGCCCGGCCCGGTCCGGCCCGGCCCGCCGATTAAGAGCCAAGTTCCGATCAAAAGTTCTAATTCACAGATGCGATCCTATTTCGATCAAATGCCGCCGCGGTAACCACCCGAGTCAACGGTCGTTCTCTGCGTCCTTTTTCTCAAACTCGTTCAAATTGTTGTACTCGAAAAATCAATATTTTTAGTTTTTCCAAAATACGAACTCGGAATGGACACGCGGAATCCTTTGCCACACTCGGCCGAGTTCGATGCGGTAAAATAGTGCTATACCTTAGTCTATACTTGGAAGTTCGTATCTGCTTCCGTTTAGTTCCGCGTCGGCGCCGAAAATGGAAAAATAAAAAATCTGTTAATTTAAAAGCGACATTTTGACCAACTTTTTCGATAAGAAGATAGGACGATGAGGAACGCGCACAAACCTATATTTCGTTTGAATATCGCAAATTCGCAAATTCGCAAATCCGATAAACGAACGAAATCGTCGATCAGAAGCTACGCGCCGAGTCGTATTTTTCGAATTCTACTTCCCGATCCGAGAAACACGCAGCGTAGGAAAGAGTAGGGGACTTTCTTCCAGACCGTATCATACGGAGCGCAGGCACGCAGTCAGTCGGCCGGACTGCGACTGCCGCCGAGAAGTGGACACACCGAGGGGTGCCAATGGACGCCCAACCGGTGGGTTGTGCGCGCGGCGAAGAAGTTGGGGATGCGCCACGAGTACGCGCCCGCCAGTTCCAATTATTCGCATTCAACTTGAAAATTCAGTACGAGACACTTTTTTTTTCGATCGCAGAATCCGATGATATACGCAGATTGTAGATCTAAAACTCGCATTCGTTCCAAGCGAATTTTTCATCGCTATGCTCCGACCACTCTAAGGTCTTCGAGTATTATATATACTTAATTATGTTACGGAGGGCCGATTCCAATAACATTTCTATATAGGTAGGTAGTTACTATCACAGACAGACACAGATACCGTGTTCGGGGAATGAAATTACTATGATTTGGCACGTTACTATATACGTATACGTATACGTGTACGTATACGTACACGTATATACATATATGTATACGCACACACATACATACGCGGATACCTATACATTTTACAGGCAGTAGAAACACTCTGTAAGATGTACCTCACGTCACCAACCGTACTCCACAGCCTGCCTAAAACACACCGCTACCTGTTCGTCGGCTTTACTCGTAATAAATAATATCACCCCCCACCCCCCCCCACCTCGATCGACGCTTATCATTGTACAACAATGTGAATCGACGCCTTTTTTTCTCCCACCAACCGACCAAGCGCCGCAATGCATAAAGTTGATTACGACGTCGGGTACATCTTAGCGTGGACGGAGTACAGCTGTTACGGCACTTACGACTCGTGGATACACTGAGATATGCTCGTATTTGCGTTGAACGAACTTTTTCAAACTCGAGACCTATTTAAGTCGTTTTTTCGTACCCAAAAAGCTCTAAAACCTACGTTTTAGCAACATTGTCCACTTGGTTGTTCCGAACGCGTTTCCATACGTACGTATAATTGTTGCCGGTATCGTAGCGTACGATACTTGGCAATATTATATTATATTATATTATATTATATTATATTATATTATACCGTAGCCTACCTATACGTAATTAGACGCGTAGGTACCGTAGGCCTACCCTATATTGTATGGTATCTGTATTGCGCAGACTTAGCCTACCTATCTGTCCGCATACTAATGGACAGGTATGTACGATTCGGAATGGCGCAAAAATGGCGATCGAAATTTTCGTTCCCGCGGAGACGGGGTGGCCGTGTACCTCACTGAGGGGGACGCGAGTCGGCGGGTTGGCACAAGCGCCGCGAATGCGACTCGAAAATATCGTAGAGGGAATTTGGCGAAACAGCGCCATGCCTACGGCAGACGCGGCCAACCGCACACGCGGCGATCGACGCTCTTGGGCTACGCGAGTATCGCGTCCACGGCGTACCGCAGGTATCCATAGGCGTGGACGGGTATAGGCGCGATTAGGCGACCACTTTCGCTACTTTCGCTACAAAACGTTATTCTTTCGTTTTTAGGCCGCCGGAACACGCGCTGTTTATTGGTCGATCGCGCAGCCCCATTGGGGCGCGAGTTTCGGACGAGTGGAGGGGCGTCTTGCGGCGCGTATCGACCTTCGGGCCGCGTAAAATGGGCCTTACGGTACGTAGCCTACGCTTACCGCCTTTTACACCGAAACCAAAAAACGACGCAGGTACATTACATACTACTTCTTATATACGTATACGGTAGGTTAGGTAGGTAGGTAGGTAGGTAGG
>WOFM01000107.1:589582-737774 GCA_011428145.1 Ericerus pela | reverse complement strand
AAACCAACGTTAGATAAGATATTGAAATCAAAAGGCATAATTTCTCCTTGAAAAGGTTCCTCTAAGGTTCTTTCCACTGAGAAATGCGGTTATTTCGGCTATATGCTATCAGTGGGCGTTCGTTCTTTTGATTAATATTAAATTTCATGTATGTTAAGTTATTTCAACGAAGTTAAGTAAGTATTCAACGTCATTTGATTTACACAAATCGTCTACGTAATTGACGTTAACATCAAATTTCGTTCCGATTGTTTCTTTAATTTCACTTTATTAAATTATATTTCGCCAAAATTGTGAATGGGTAAGTAATAACTTTTGTTGTTTTTCCCGTCCGTAGAGTATCTATTCAGTGCGAACACGATGAATGTTGAATCATTTAATAATCAGCCGCAACAGCGGCAATCACGAACTCTACAGAAACAGCAGCCTGAGTTCGCGAATCATGCAGAAAACAAGTGCATAAATACTTCGGGTAGGTTGACAAACTTTATAAAAAGATTTTTGGCGCGTCTGAAGGCTTTGACTCGACGTTCTAGACGAAGTTTAAAATCGTTTCCCGATTATACTCGGGAAGGTTGGTTTGGTGAGATGTTTCCTAAGAAACTCGAAAGTGTCAGCGTACATGTAAAATTAAGATTGAAGCTTGGAATCACCAGTTAGATCAAGTAGATAGCTATAGAACCAAAATTTTTCGGAAACCATTTGTAAATTTTGTTTTCAGGTTTCGAAGCCTGACTTTTGATGGCAGTCATATTATAGTTTCATGATTTAATCACATGGTAAATTCTTCGATAAATGAAATTCTTAATCCTTTCCTCTGATTATCCTTCATAGTAGAATATTTCGAACGTAAAAATGCGTCTGATGCATCTTAATTTTCTCTCCAGCTAAGAACTAAATTACTAACATCGGATTCCTCATCGATAAGATTAAAAGAAAAAAAGAATGCAAAATATTTCATGATATCTTCTTAGACAGTTTTTCTTAAATATGTTACGACTTTACAAATGACACAAGTACGTGTGCTCGTCTCGGATCGTGGGTTTATTAATTTTCTTTCCGTTCACGTATTTCGGAAATCCTAAAAGTAAGAAAACAATCGTAGTCACTCTGAAAAAATTTTGAAACGGTTCTTACGAGTTTTTTTACTTGATCAGATAAAATTCAAGTACCTCGTTCACTGAGCGTTGCTTGGATGTGGAAAATAATGAAAATTTTGTTAACTTAAATCAAACTGGCGATCATTTTACAATAAATTTTGGTAAACATTTTTTGCAAATTTTGTAACTATTGGTTCAGAATTGAGTATTTTATAGTAAAAATAAAATCAAAAATAGCTGTATGAGAAGATGTTTATCTTATATGTAAAAGCCACTCCTTTAATGCTATCACCAGACTGTAGTTACATATATATTTGGCTGAGTGTATTTCAGTTTCAGTTTAACTCTAAATCATTTTTTCTCTTCGTTTTGTTCCAGATTAATTGATAATTTTGGTAACATTTATGGCTTATGTAGATCTGTGAATGGGGGGATTTTACTTTTGATGTGACAGTACGGGTGGCACCTTGAAAAAATAGTTCTACTATGTGGACAAACATACATAAACCTATGAAAAGGCCCAAAAACAGTGAATTTGAGACAATTTTTTCTTTTTTTTAAAAATATCTCAGCTTCTGAGTGCTCAAAATCTTTGTTCTTAGTCTCATTTTATTCCTTAGAGTCTCCTATTTAATTTGGTATATCCAATGAAAACCCAAATGTTCTTTAAAGAGAATTGCGAAGTAGTTTCTGAAGACTGCTATATACTTACCATGTTTTTATCTCGTTGTTTGTCCACATAGGTATTTATAACACCGCAAATGCCACAGTCAATCTTTCAGGAAAAATCCCCAATTATTGCTGTGTAGCAGCATTGGGTACTTGCTAGTAAATTATAATACCTAGGTGGTTTGGTACACAAAAATTTTTTTGTCAATTTTGTTTTGATTATATAATTCGTATTTTAATTCCAAAAATAAAGTATCCATTATTTTTAAGCCATTCAGATTATTTCGGGTCAGGATGGGTTAGTTAGTTATTTCTTTTATTATAAATAAATTCTTTTTTCATGATAAATTTGAAAAAACAAAAGTGGAAAAAGTGGGAAACAGGGACATGAAACTAATCATAGGTATCTTTTATCTTACGCCTGAATTTTAAACTTTTCCAATCGGCTACCTGTAATCTCAAGAAAAAATTTGTCAAGGAGAAAATTGGCAAATATTATTCACTTTAACTGATCGTAATAAGTATTCTATGAAATAACTGGTTATTCAATGAATTAACAGATTTAATACTTTAGTAACATACATATCAATATAATAAATGTAAAACCCCATTTTTTCAGTACAAACTATACGAGAATTATTAAAAAATTCCTGTGCATGCGCCAACTGTTTTGTTATTCTACCAAAATAATGAATTGAACAGTATTACCAGGTTAATACAAGTCAAAGTGCTGCAAACCCAAAGTCTTTAAAATCTCTACGGGTCAGCTTAGTTCGATGTAAATAAAAAAACAACCCACGTAACACGTGAAAATTTTCCTGTAACCCTACAGGTTGATGAAGAGGTCAAATAAAAAAATTAATGTAGAATTCAAATTTAGCACCAAATAAACATATTTATTTATGTATTGCCCAAATGGTTGTGCAAAGTTCAAATTAGCCCTTTTTTGAACTTTCTTCCAGTGAAGTGACAAACAAATAAATAAAAATTTGAATACCGCTTACTGCTTAACTATCCACATTATGAACTTCTAAATTTTAGTTTCCAAATCTTTATTCCATTTGGAAAAAAGGAAGTATTTGCACTTTTTGATAACACGCTATTTCAGGATATTCTTTTTAGAAAATGGTGAACCTAGTTCTTGAAAGAAGCCGATCTTTTCATCAGGGTGGACCTCAAAAAGTAAGTCAATTCCAAAATAGTTCAGATCTTTTAGATTTGACTTGGTGTGGAAGTTCTGAAGAAAAGTTCTCTTCTAAGGATGATCAGATGGTATTCTTATTGCAAAAGTTATTTGAATTGTTCTATTTGTCGATGTTTTTTTTAGAGATTTTGTTGTTCGAACGCACTTTGAACTAAAACCTAAATGGCTGACCTAAAAACTAAGTTTCCCAAAATTTATTGAAACCTTACAATTTGAGAGTAGCTCAAAAACAACATTTTTTACCAAAAAGAATACAGCTAATAAGTTGACATTAGTTCACAAAGTTGGTACATTTTAGTTGCACTGGTTTGAAATTGCTATTCTTTGTTGGTTTTGTAGGCCTGTCTTTTAAAGTGTAGAGTAAGCAATTTCCAAGCACATTTTCTTTCACTTCTCAATCTTCAAATTTCTTGTGAGATCTAACCCGGGTCATAAATATTTTTAAATGCTTAAATTGAACTCAAACAAAATCTCAAATGAAAAAATAATTCTTTCCACCACCTGAATTCATAACCTTTTCATTGAGGTATCAATCAACTACTTTTGTACAGTGTTAAATGTCCTAGAGGGAGATCATTATATAAATTATATTATAAATAGATAAATATAGGTGAGCTGTTACCTGCCTAGTGTCTAATAACAGTTTTAACCCCTTTTTTTTAGACTCAAATAAAACCCCATTAAAAAAACAAAAATAAATGATACCGTAGATAGAAAATTTTTTTTCTCATGTATAAAGTGAAGACTATGCTACTGTTAAAATGTGTACCACATTTAATGTTTCTTTCCACCCCTGCAAGCACTAAAGCGCACTTTTTTTCCTCCGTCTCTACCTGCTCTTCGAGAAAGTTAGTAAGTAATTATAGAGTGAACGAAGAGAAATGTCCATTCTTTTGAAAATTGGCTGATTATCAGCGTACTTGAAATGAAATAAAATAAAAAAAAGTTTGATGACCAAATCACCCTCACCAAACCGCACCCCACCCTACCCACTCGTATCTACAATGCTGCCTTCGCAACCGTCCTTGATTCCATCTTTAACTTTTTATCGCTCTAACTCGACACTTAGCTCTCATCACTTTCTCCGCACAGCTCATTCGCCTCCTTCCGGTCTTCCTCTTTTTTCCATCGAAAATCGTCCGTGTTGCCCTAAAATTAGCCAAAAATTTACCAACTTCTTGGGCGCCTGTGACGCGTTTAATTCGGATTTACTCGTTTGATTTGTATTTTCGTAACGATCCATTCATGATGATGCGTTATCCACTTCTAGATAATCTGAGAAGCTATCAAGGCGCAGCTATGTATTCCAGTTATCGAACGAACGCCGGACTGGTGATGCCTACCGGACGCGTAATCGCTGCCGCGTCTACAGCCGCCATCAATCCGGGCGACAGTTGCGCCTACGGATCGTCCAAGTATTTCGCCCTATGCGGACTCGGCGGTATTCTGTCGTGCGGCCTCACGCACACGATGGTCACGCCGCTCGATCTCGTCAAGTGTCGTTTACAGGTGAATCCGGCCAAATACAAAAACGTGTTCACTGGCTTCAAGGTGACGCTGGCGGACGACGGTGTTCGCGGACTGGCCCGCGGATGGGCGCCCACCTTCTTCGGGTACTCGGCGCAGGGTCTGTGCAAATTCGGTTTCTACGAGTACTTCAAGGTGCAGTACACCGATCTGATAGGCGAGGAGAACGCCTATCTGTGGCGCACGTCGCTGTATTTGGCAGCGTCCGCGTCCGCCGAGTTCTTCGCCGACATCGCCCTCAGCCCCATGGAGTCGATCAAGGTGAAAATTCAGACGACGCCCGGATTCGCGAACACGTTACGCGAGGCGGCGCCCAAAATGTACGCGGACGAGGGCATGAACGCGTTCTTCAAGAGTGTCGTGCCGCTGTGGATGCGCCAGATACCGTACACGATGATGAAGTTCGCCTGCTTCGAGCGCACCGTCGAGCTGCTCTACAAGCACGTCGTACCCAAGCCCCGAGCCGACTGCTCGAAAGGCGAGCAACTGGTGGTGACGTTCGCCGCCGGCTACATCGCCGGCGTATTCTGCGCTATTGTATCGCATCCGGCCGATACCGTCGTGTCGAAATTGAACCAGGAGAAAGGCGCCTCCGCGTTGCAGGTGACCAAGAAGATCGGTTTCGTCGGCTTGTGGAAAGGTTTGGCGCCCAGAATCGTCATGATCGGTACGCTGACGGCGTTACAGTGGTTTATTTACGACTTCGTCAAAGTGGCGTTGGCTTTGCCGCGTCCGCCGCCGCCGGAAATGCCGGCTTCGTTGAAGGAAAAACTGGCGAAACAATCGACGTCGTAGTTTCGGTACGAGCGTTTGCTACGCTTAGTAAGTATTTAATATACGATATGTGCTGAACGTTGTGGAACTTTCTCCGTTTGTCGTTGAGATTTTTTTTTTCCCCCTTTCGTTTCCTTTGTACCCGTGTTGCAGGTCGTATAAATTTGATAATTTATGTTATTTCCCAATTAATATGTTCGTGTATTAAATATATTATGTCTGTACATTATCCAAAGAACAACGTGATACACCTATATGTAAAAAATATAGAATATAGTGAACGTATTAAAATGTTTCATTCGCGAACGAATACTTTGCAAATGCATGCAACCTTAGTACGTTATTCCTTCAAAATTCTTTCAGTTGCAATAATATATTTGAATAATTGTTTTTCTTTTTGTTTACTAAAAATTCATCCGTTTTGTATGTTTTTGCCTCTTTGAGATATTCCTATCGACATCAATGGATGATGCGCATGATATATATATATATTTATTTTGTTTTGTTTTAAAATTCACGAGTGCTGCTATTCAATTAATTCATCTTCATTTTACTCTGTAGCATTATCTCATCTCCCTCGACAATAGAATTTATTTCCATTCCTACAATAAAACTGCTTCTTACAATGCGTGCGTCTTTTTGTTTTAGAGCGAATTTTAAGTTTTAAAATTACGACTTGAATGAGTTGCCAAATACGGAGGCGTGAGAAGTGATCGTTTTTGTTGGGTTCTTTTGATGCGATTAGGAACGAAATGTAAATTCTCAGATTTTCGCTAGAACTTGTCAAATTGTATTCGTGAATTGCGATACTCTCAATCGATGCTCTGGAATTTGGGCAGAAAGATCTGAGGTAAGTGAAATTTAAATTAATGAAGAAATGAAAAGAAAATGAAATGCTGATGCTAACTAGCGTGCGCATACCGCTAAAGTTATGGTTACTTTAGAAAGTGTTTGAAAACTTTTTTTCATCCTGTTTTTTTCGTATCCAGTTTTTACCATCTTGGTCTTCCTCCAATTTTTAGGCCTTTAAATTTTTACTCAAGTTCAATAATTGTTTTAGGTAACTAGATTTCGTAGAATCTACTTATTGATAAGGAGATTGTCATGTAACGATTTCGGGAAAATTTCATCATAATTTTTCCGATCATGGTTCCCAGACTCCAAAACACCTTCCCGTCAAAATTTTATTTATAGGTATATGCTATATTCTATGGTATACAACAAAAATTGTTAAAAAACTGTAGAGCGTATTTCTTTACAGATTGAAACAAAACTTGGCGTGTATGTACTTTGGTTTTATATCTCCATCGATCAAGTTTGAAAATGGTGACTGAATTTAAAATTTGTGGAAAATAGGGACAGGCGTTATTCTTTATGGATTCTAATAAAATTTGACATGCGCATACTTTGGAACTATAACTGTGTTTTATTTGCCAAAAATAACGACACCTGAGTGACACCGAGGAAAGTTATTCCGTTACTTTCAGGTCAATTCCGCTCTTCAATTGATGCATTCATAGCACCCCCTGGTGTTGACACCGCATAGCAAATAAAACAAACCTTATATCTCGGGTCAAGTTTGAAAATTGGTAAAATACACCAGTTACTTTCAACATTAGAGTTATTTGAAATTTTCGTATATAACCAACCTTCACAAGCCTCCAGCACCTCATACCCATGGCACTGAGATAAAATTTAGAAGGAACTTTTTGAGTAAAATTTTATGAAAAATATTTATTTTTTGAACTTTTTTCTCATAAAACCCCTAACTTTTAAGTAAAATTGAAAAAAAACACGGTCACTTACTTTCAGTCTGCCTGTGAAGATGCCCATGGTTTAGGGGTGATAGCTTTTTATCACGTACTTGAGGAAGTGTTTCTAACATTTTCCGGCAATAAAATATTGACTGGAAATTTTTTTACTGTCACATTGATTTTTCACTTAGTTCTCCAGAGTTAACAATATGAATTGAAATGAGGCTTGTATACAATTTTTAATAGAGGGTTGTCAAACAATAACAAATTATATTTGAAACAATTTAGATGAAGGATGAATAGTATTAATTAATTAATTCATTAATGGGAGCAGATTATTTTATTATTATTATTATTATTATTATTATTATTATTAATTATTATTATTATTATTATATTATTAGGTTTGGCAACACTTGCCAAAAACCTATTACAATCACCAATTTTTTTTTCTTATGACTTTAAATTTTGTTGGGTGGAAAAGTTGAAAAAATAAATTAATTATTTTGTCATTAGTTTGTTAGTTTTCCATTGTTTTGTCTTATCCATTTAAGTAAATTCGATCAAGTGTGAAATTATTTTGACTTCAAAAATCAGTTGCTTGAACTGGAGTGTACCCATATACTTGGCCATTTCAATAATCACATGTAAGTGGACTGTCTTGCTTCAGGTAATTTTGTTATTTTATTATTATTCTATGTTTCCTAGTTGTAAATTATTGATCTATTACATTAATTATTGATTTTTCATCTTTGCCATTTTTCAAGAAACCTGATAACCTTTCTTGTTTCATTATTTTTTCATTAAAGGTGACAAGCAGTGATGCCAATTATTTGAAAATAATCGATTGTCGATAATAATCGGCTTCAAACAATCAATTATTTCGATTAAATTGATTATTAAAAAAAAAAAAAATTTGGAAAATTGCTCTGATAATAATTATTAATTATATATATGGTATTTCAAGTACGTTGAAAAATTTCGGATGTTTTCCTCTCAAGTGTTGCTTCAAATTAGTAGTATTGCCGTTTGTCCGTATGATTTTCCTCACTTTATTTTCAGAGCATAAATCACAGCTAACTTCGCTGTGATTTATTTTTGTATGTTTCCAAAATTTTGACATTATGAATTGTGATTGATTTAATTATGGCACAATTTTTAATTTTTAATTTTCAATGAAATTTTCAATTTTGTATTTGTAATCATACTAAATATCACGATTCAAGGGCTACTAAGGCGTGAAAGTTAATTTTAATAATTTTTTTAGGCCTTTGGGGATTTTGGACATAAAGGAAAAAAAACGAATATTTTCGATTATTTTGATAAAATCCAATAATCGATTGCGATTAATCAGACCAAATAGTGGATTAAAAAAATTAATTTATTTGAAGAAAATAATCGATTTCTCGATTATTTTGATTAATAATTTGCATCACTGGTGCAAATGCCAAACCTCTTGCAGTTTTGAATCAAAACAGCTTATTATTATTATTATTATTATTATTATTATTATTATTATTATAATTATTATTTATTATTTATTATTTTTATTATTATTATTATTATTATTATTATTATTATTATTATTATTATTATTATTATTATTATTATTATTTAAAAAAAAGTTTCCATGAGTGCTGGGAACTCATTCAAATCCATGTGCGCTTGCCTATGCTGATGAAAATCATAATTATGATGAATGGAAGTTGATGTTTTTTTTGTTTTTTTTTTTAAATAACATTATCATTGTAAAAAAGTTGCAATATTAAATCAGGTAGCCACCCTGAACAGGAAGGGTAAAATCTTTGTGATCAATGTAAAGGCTCTGACCTGAGCTTCCAATTATAAAGGTGTTTATAGACTGTTCCAACACCATACATACTATGTACAAAAATTTCTGTAATATCCTAGGCTCAAGTAAGTAAAAAAAAGTCAACAGATGTTGTATTTTATAATAAATTCAATGATTTCCTAGTATAAATGGGATTTAAGATGGTTTTAGGTGGTGCTGCAAATGTGCTTTGAATGGGTGATCAGAGATGATATTCTATGTGTAGAATTTGATATTCTACATTTGTTATGTAGGATATGAAGAATATGTAGAAAATGAGTAGAATATAAACAAAATGATAACTCTCATCAATGTACCTTATCAGTTTTATTTTCTACATATTCTACATGTAGAATACGCATGTAGAATTCATCATTGACATCTCTGTGGGTTACCTTAGAGATAAAAAGCTATATAGCTTATTATATTGGATAAAAATGTGATAACAAGTAGGTTCCATAATTTGATTTGAGATTAAATAATGAATTAATTACTTAACATAATTTTTTTTTCTCGTATATTTAAAGACAAATGATGTCTAAATAAATCTGGAAAAAAATTAATGCTCTCATATTACTGCAAATACCTTATTTCAGCTTTGAATTGGCATTAAATGCATTTTTCACTTTAGTACATGTATGTGATCACCTATTTGCAGTTTCAACAAATTTCCACAAGATGTCAGCAACTTTGATCAAACTTCAATTTAAAAATTTAGCCATTATGTGCTAGATGCTAAATTTGCAAATTCTACTGATAAATTGTTAAATTTATTATGAAATTTTCCTAGATGACTTCTTTTTACTTACCCTATACTTGCAGTGGAATATGTATCAGATATTTTGTCATCTGTTAGCTCAGTTCACATATTTTATATTCGAAGTTTGAAGGGTAAAATCAAAAGATTTTTGATAGTCATTGCAAAGTTGTACATCAGTCATTTTTGAAAATTTTTGGATAATAATGCGTAATATCAATATTTTTATTAATTGATAGTTATTGATAGTTTGATTAAATATATTGAGTCTTTTCTAATGAAAACTATCAATAGTTTATGCATTCATTGAGCTTGTTGGAGCTAAAGAATGTTGATGTTTAATATCGATAATTTTTCTTATTGATAGTTATCAATAGTGTTTGAAGCACCATCATTTCCCTCACACTCTCCTGCAAACACTCAACTTTGATCATACAAACACTTATATATTTATACTCGTGACTACACTGATACTTGTTCCATCACTCATTTGTTCATTTCAGTATACATTCATTTCCAAACACTTTTGAAATCTTTGCACATTACTTATTTTCTTTACTGTAATTACACACTTCTGAGATGTAACTTCGCGTATATCTTTATTATTTTGTTAATTATATCGAATTTGTCTTCCTCAACTTCTATAAATAGACACTTTTGAAGAAAACTATCAATAATTGTCTATCCATAGTTTATGCATTGTTGGTTGATTGTGATACAATAAGTTTTTTCTATCCACTAAATTTTTGTGTTAAGATAAGTGTAACACCAAATACTAAGTCAGCACCAGGTTGATATCTGGTTACCCCAAACAACATGATGGTGTTAAGAAACTGTTGATCTAAAAAGAATGCTAAAATATAACTCCAAACTACCTCATTGCTGATAACAGTGATCTCTTACCTGTACAGCTTATAAACAAAATACTTTACCCTAGCCCTAATTTCCTACACCTACTCCACAAGCAAGATTAAGATTCTCTGTCCTGTGTTACCCTCAGTGTTTCCCAGCTGTTCAAAAAGAATGTTAAATTAGTAATCTTCAGTGATGTTGTGGTACAAAAAGATTAAATGAAGGACACTTGTCACTGAGGGTAACATAAAGTGTTAATTTTTGTGCCTAAAGCAGTAGTCACATGAGGCATATTTACTAGCTTCCAGTTAGCCAGTTCTATAGTGTAGCATTGTGTGACCAACTACTTTCCTCCTAGTTGCTCAAGTTGATTGTGTTCAACTTTCTCATGTAGTAGTGGCAGGTTTAGTGGAAGCCAGTAAACACCTCGTGTGACTACTGCTTAATAGAACCACAGAGTATTAAATATAATAGAGGATGTATGGGAGATGGAAAATAGCCCCACTTTTGAGCCAAAGTATCTCCATTCCTAAGGATTGGCACAATTTTTGTCTTATTTTAATCTACAAAATTTGGTTTGATGTGGTTTCTGAATTGTCAGTTGTATTTATTCCTTCATTTAATTCAATTATTTAAAAAAAAAATTATCATCGTTAATAGGCTTGAATATGGTCGAAAAATTTTTACTTTGGTACTGAAAGGATGGTGACAAGGACAGTTCTTCAATAGTTGTACCATTTTTCATAGCAGCATTTACATGGGCATGTGTCCTCTATTATATTTAATATTCTGTGTATAGAACAGACCTATTCATGCTAAGAAGTGTGTAATGTAAACCATATCCACATTTCTCAACTTTAAATATGATGTTTGTTTACTCAACAAAGTTATTCTTATCATTGTATAACAGTGTGCATCAATACCTTTTCCTCTCCCCATTTTATTTTTACTTTTCATTTTCAACTTTTTGAGTTCTTGGAGGCTGGTGATCTTCAAGAATATATATGATTGAGATGACATAATAGTAGTTTTGATGTCGCCCATATTGATAGTGCTGCCAACACCAGGTGTTTTGCTTTCTAAAATCTGATTAAAGGTGTGAGAATATGCTCCTCATGACCCCTCTCATACATGGTATATTTAGTAATAACGTGGTCGCTGCTTGTGACATCATCACACCTAGCTGATTGTATATTCGTATTTTAACTGTTAGTTAGTTGATCTCCAAATGTTGTTACGTGAACGTAGAATAAAATGAGACCTTAAAACTGAATCTGTTTCTTATTGTGTTGACTACAAATTTTAGTGTTTCTTTAAAGGTTGTCTTTTAATATCTTCGGCGGTTGTTGTTCCTGCTTGTTTATGGTGAAATCTTTCGATTTAGTGATCACCATCTCTTGCAGGTTATGGGCCCAGTCATTTTACTTGAAGAGGCTGCCATTGTGATGTCCAAGCAAAATTGTGCTGTAGAAACTTGCCAAGTAACCGTCATTCAATTTTAAATTCTCTTTGTTTGATCCTGATGTAAATGGTATTCTCAAGCTATATGTGTAGTTTGTTCCTGTTCATTTTTGTGTAATTTTTTGGGTGTCTGCCTGTGATATTTTTCCTTCCCTGATTTTTTGCTGTTTGCTATGCAACTGTTAACAAAAATGTAACGTGAGATGAAATTGATACTGGAACCATTCAACGAAGATAATGGGTGTACTTGGCAATACGGATGGATCTGCTGCTTCGAAAAGAATATGATGTACATAATTCTGTTCCATCGGGTAGGAATTGTATGAAAAATGGGAAAAGCTGAATTCAAAGGCGATGTTCTACATCACTAATAATGTTGCTGACAACTTCATCGAGGCAATCCTGACTTATGACATGGCAAAAATAATGTTTCAGGCAATTGTGTAGCTTGCTGAAAAGGACAACGACATGACGATGATTGAGCTGAGATCTAAGATGTACTCAATACGATTTAAGCCTGGTGATAAGCTGAAGGATTATTTGATGGAATTTTGGTCTGTTACTCAACATTTGGCTGAAATAGGTGAGACAACATCTGTAAAACAATGTATTTTAACTATGATGAGATCGTTGCTAAGTGATTTCCATCCGCTGAAACTGATGATGTAGGATGCTGATAATCTGTCTTGGGAAGTTGTGATTGGAAAGGTTATTAATTTCTAATGTGAACTGGACCTTGAAAAGATGTCGAGAAGAGTGTATTCCACTCCTGATGCATCAAATCCAAAACCTTCATCAGGAAGTGTTCCTGGTGAAGAGAATGGAGGATATCACAATAAATTTAGGGGTAGATCGAATTACCGTAATTTTAGAAATCATGGTGGTTTTAGGAATAGTAATTTTAATGATCAGTGTAATCCTAGTCAGTCGAACAATAATAATGGTAATAATTTTAATCATAATAATTCTAGTAATAATAATTATTCAGGTTTGTCTAGTAAACAGAATTTGAATCAAAATTACAATAGTAACATTTGATATCATTTCTGTAATAAACAAGGACACATAGCTAGAAATTGCTATGCTAAAAATAATAATCAATCTATAAATCGAAGGAACAATAACAAGAACAGTAATAATAGTAATAATAATGAAAATAGTAATTCACAGTCATATAATGTTTTTAATAATAATAATAATAATAATAATAATAATGAATGTTCTGAGATCGATTTGACTTTCTTGATACCTGATGAGGGTCTTGTTTCAAAGGTTTCTGTACCACCACAGATAGTTTTTGTATTGGATTCGGGATGTACCTCAAATATTGTGAATGATATTTCGTTATTTTCTAAACATATAATGTTGGCAAAACCTCAGTTGATAATGGTTGCTAAAAAGGGCATTGAACTTGTTGTTTCAGCTATTGGTATGGTGAAATTAATAACCAAAAATGGAATTAATATCACATTAAAGAATGTTAAATTTACTAAGGACCTTCTGACCAATCTTCTCTCAGTCAAATGTGTAGCAAGAGCTGGATGTAGGTCTGTATTTGAGGAAGAGTCTGTTAATGTAATAAGTAACAAAACTAATAACGTAATTAAAACTGTGAAAAGTAATTTAACAAATTTATATACAATAATTTTTTATAATAATGTAACAGAATCATGTAATTTAATAATGATGTCAAGCTGTTGTCTAATAAAAGTCATATTTCTAATATATCTGATGATCAGGAAATGTTTTGTGAACCCTGTATTATGGGGAAACAACATAAAAAACCTTTTGACAGATATTAATAAAAAACAAAAAATCCACTAGATTTAGTCCATACTGATGTCTGTGGTATAATAAATCTGGTTTTCTTATAATGACAAAAAATATTTTCTCACATTTTTTGATAATTCGAATTTTTGTTTTGTATACTTGCTGAACAAAAAAACTGAGGTGTTGTGAAAGTTTGTTGAATATCACGAATTAGTTTCTAATAAATTTAATACAAATGTGAAGAGATTACGGTGTGATCGTGGTACCAAATATATAAATTCAATATTTAAAGCTTACTGTGTTGAGAAAGGAATTTCCATAGAACCCACTGTTGGTGGATGTCTCAGCAAAATGGTAAGGCCGAGTGAATGAATTGTGCTCTTGGAGAGAGAGCTAGAACTCTCATATATGAAAGCAGCCTGGATAAAATTTACTGGAGTGAGGCTTTATTGTGTACTGCTTACATTTTAAATCAGTGTCCAACCAATAAAAGTTACATTCCTTATGAAAGATGGCACTGTGAGAAGTATGATTATAAAAAATTGAGGGTTTTTGGCTGTGACGCTTATATGTTGGATTTTGCTCACATTACGGATAAATTTGAGAAAAAGAGTAAGAAATTAAAGTTTGTGGGATATTTTCCAGCAGGTTATAAGTTACTGGATGTGACTAAATGTAAAATCCATCTCTCCAGAGATGTTGAGTTTAATGAAGAGTCTATAAGTAAATTGAAATATGATGACTTTGACCCTATATTAAAGGAAGTTGATGAAACGAATGTTGACAGCATTGAAGTAGATGGAGAAATTAATAATATACTAGACTTTGGTGATGTTATAAATTTGTGGAAGAAAGCGATTCAAGATGAAGTTGATGCTTTGACTTCCAATGAAACTTGGAATGTTATCAAACATCCAACGGATGATCCGACAATCACATGTAGATGGCTGTTTACTTAAAAAACTGATTCCGCTGGTAATGTCCTGTATAAGGCCAAATTAGTGGCTGGCAGATTTCAACAACAAAAAGGTTTTAATTTCACTGAAGTCCATTCTCCAGTTACCAAACTTCAACAGTTTGTATGTTACTTTCCTTGAGTAATAAATTTAAATATTTTATTCATCAAATTGATATTTGTAGTGCCTTCTTTAATTGAAAAATTAAAGATAAAGTTTTTCTTGAGATTCCTGAAAGAATTGAACGTAATTTAGATAAAAGTAGAGATGTTTTATTACTAAACCAATCCATATATGGCTTGAAGCAATTGTTTAAGGTGTGGAATATGATGTTCCACAAATTTTGGGTTTCATTGAACTTTGAACCAGGCATAGCTGATGACTGTTTATATATTCAGAAACAAAGAAATTCTATAGTTTATTTATTAACTTACGTTGATGATATTATCATCAGCTCCAATAATAATAATTTAATAATAGATAATAAAAATAAAATTAGTAAAAAATTTAGGTGTAAAGACCTGGGAATGATTAATAAATATTTAGTCTTAAACGTAAATTATGATCGTGGGAATGGACTTTTGGAAATAAATCAAAAATCTTTAATTAAGTCTGTTTACAAATGTTTTGGTGTTTTGGATTGTATCCCCACACATACTCTGATCAAACCCAAACTGCAATTACATCAGGATTTAAATAGATTGGATCATAATTTGGATAATCAATATCAGCAGTTGTTGGGTTGTCTTGTGTATCTTATATTGGTTTCTCATCCAGATATCTGTTTTGCGATATCCTACTTCAGTCAATTTCAATGTACAACAACACGAACATTATAAATATACAACACTAGTTTTAAAATATCTAATAACAACCTCACATTTAAATTTAACATATAATAGGGACAATAATAATAAATATGTAATAGAAATCTACTCTGACGCTGATTGGGCAAATTGTGTCTCTACTTGCAAATCAGTTTCTGGTTATTGTGTAAAAGTATTGGGATCTGTGGTTTTCTGGTCTAGTAGGAAGCAACCCACTGTTGCTCTCTCTGGTACTGAGAGTGAGCTTATTGCCTTGTGCGAAACAACATCCGAAGGACTGTGGATGCAAAATTTAATTAATGACTTTTGGTTTGACCACTCAAAAAGATCTGTGATTTACAAGGACAATCAGAGTTGCCTGGGACTCATAAAGTCAGGTAGATGGAATTTCAAATGATCAAAACACAAAGACACTAATTACAGATTCATATGTTCACACATTGACAAATCATTTATTTATATGTATATTCCAATATCCCAACAATTGGGTGACTTATTTACTAAAGGTATGCCAAAGCCTGTATTTGTCAGAATTTAATATAATTGTTTGTGATTTATATGTTTACCACTTATATGTGTTGTAACAGTCATATTTTTACCATTTAATATTTTATACTCTTTATACTGACTGTGATAATTATCATACATAATTACACAAATATTTCAATTTTTTTAATACGTTTATAATTGTTAAGTTTAACCACGATATATTATTCATTGTTTTATTAGACTTTGTTTTAACCAAATCATATATTCACTTTATATATTTTTGTTCATATATGATTTGAGGAGGCGAGTGAGAATATGCTCCTCATGACCTCACTCATACATGGTATATTTAGTAATAACAGGGTCGCTGCTTGTGACAGGAGTTCTGTTTGATAGGATTACATTAACTTACACATACTTACACCAGTAGGGATATTCCACAAATATTCAAATAAAACTTGGCCTAAAGTCATATAACATTCCTACATTTGTGGAATCGCCCTCCCAGTGTGGGTTGATGTAAGTTGGTGTAGTCCTATCAAACAGAGCTATCATCACACATGGCTGATTGTATATTCATATTTTGATGTGAGGTATGCAGAACGAGGATCGAAAGAACTTGAGACTTTTGACTTTTAAGACGTTTATTTCGCAACTAAAATATATTTGACAAATGAAAAAGTAAATGGCGAAGCAACAGCGATATTCGATCGAAAGTAGTAGGGGAAACACTTCGTGACTAGACTGTACATATGACATATATATATAGTGTGACAGTGATGATGATGATGAAGAATGAGATGAGGTGGGATTTCGTATCAACACCCCCCTGAAATTTTACCGAATAATTTCTTCATCGTGTTTCCTGAAAACGAATTACTAATTATTATTCAAAAAAAATATTAAATACAAAAAAATACAAGTAAAAAAAATATATGCATAATAAAAATTTACAAGATAAAAAAATATTAAATTTGTATGTTTATTATTTTTGGTAACTTTGGTTTTCAAAAAAAATTTTATTGCGCTGTGCTTCGATAAAAAAAATAAAATGGTAAACAAAAATTAATAAAAATAAATAAATATGTATATATATATGGTAACATGCATGCAATAATGAACACTATCGTGTACGTAAATATTATATGGTATATGTATGTAATAATAAAAAAAAATAAAAAAGTAAAAAATGGTAACATGCATAATTATTAAAATATTTCGACTAACATTTTTGATTTCCGCTCGTATAATTCGAGTCGAGAAAGAAAAAGAATTCAAAAAAGGAAAAAATATTCACGAACATATATACGAATAAATAAAAATAAAAGAATGCAATAGAAAAAATATGACAAAAGGTTTTTCCATTTGTGAGTTCACTGAATCCGAGCGTACGTTGCGTATTTTATCTTAAAAGTAACATGAACAAGATTGCAGAATAATATTTGTTGCATCGTATATTATCTTTCGTACGTTGTATTGTATTTGAAGTGGCGTCTAATATGTTCTCAGATAAGGCAACGTTTTCAATTTATCTTAATTTGCGGTCATGTAATAGGTTTTTATCTCTACTGTGTTTATTGTCGGAGAGTTTCTTTTCATAAAAATTTGTGTGGGAATATTACATGTATTTCTCTCACGCTTGTTGGAAATTGTATAGGGTTTTTATTATATGATTTGTAGGGTTTTTACTTGCTCGATTTTCCTAATTTTTTCTTTGTTACAATATTCGAGATGTCGAGCATTTATCTGTTACAAGTATTTTCTGGTAAATGGTCTTATTAAGTATTATTTTTGACAATGATTGAAGGTTGATTTTTCAGCAAATATTTTCGTGTTATGACTTATTTTCGAACATTTTACGACTTGTACTTGGAATAGGACGAAATAATTTTTGGACATATTCTGACTTTAACATGAATTAAATATTATATTATGTGTATATGTTGGTTTCGTTCAATATTTTTACAATTATATTCTCGAATTTTGACCGATCCAATGATTTTGTTAATATATCTGCTAGTTGATTTTCGGAGGTAACTGTTCTAAAAAATATTATTTTTTCCTCAAAAGCTTTCAAAATGGAGTAACACTTGATCATAAGGGCTCTCGACTTTCTTTGACTTCCCCCGGAACATATTTTCTGTGTTGAAATGTTGTCTTCCATAATATCCACTATTAATTTTTCCCCAAAAATTTCGAAATTTATATATTGCATCACTTTTATAGTATCAAGGGTGTCAAAAACTGCAATTATTTCAGCCGCGGTACTTGATGAGGCGTGAATCGTCTGTTTGCAGCAATTCCACTCCACCAAGTCTCCATAGGCGAATAGCATAAATCCAGTTATTGACTTCCCTTTATCCAGATTGTGTAATTCTATATTTTTATCGTCAACTTGGGGAGCGTAAGATGCATCAATGTATGCCTGTATTCCATCCCCCTTTGATGTAAATTTTAGATTATAATTTTTGGTTGTATTGACGTATCTGAATATCCTTTTTACATAATTTTTTAAAGTATCATTTGAACTGTTCTGAAAATGGGAAAAGAAATTTACTGGGAATAATATGTCCGGTCTTGTAAGTCTTGCTAAATAAAGTAGTCCCCCTATCATCGATCTATACTCCGTGTCATCTCTGCCATTTTGTATTTTGTCAATTTTTAACCCCGTTTCCATGGGTGTATTTGTATTTTTGAGTTCAGAGATTCCAAATTTTTTAATCATTTTTTCTATGTGTTTATATTGCGAAATTATTATTGTGTTATTTTCAATGTCTCTCATTATTTCTAGGCCCACAAAAAATTTTGGATTATTTGTTATCGTAATGGTAAAGTCTTTTTGTAATTCTTCATTTATTCTCGTAATGGCCGATTGTGAATTTGATGCTATTAATATATCGTCTACATAACTTAAGAAATATGTTTTTTCTTCCTTATTTTTCATTATGTAGAAGCATCTGTCGCTTTTAGTTTTTTCGAATCCCATTTCTTTTACTTTAATGTCCAATAAGTCATACCACGATTTGCTAGAAGTTTTTAGGCCGTAAATTGATTTTTGAAGTTCTAGTACTTGATTTTTATTTATATTACTACCTTCTGGCCTTTTAACAAAAATTGGTTTTATAATGGGTGAATTTAGGTAGGCAGTTTTTACGTCGTATTGAATCATTATTAATTTTTCCTTATTTACAATTGATAATAATAGTCTTATAGTTCCTATGGATGCTACAGGTCCATGTGTTTCTGCAATGCCATATTCTGTCCGATCCTTAAAGCCACGTGCCACAAGTCTGGCTTTAGGTTTTGGGTTCCTGAATTTGTCAAATTTTATCGTAAAGATCCACCTCGTATCTATTAATTTTTGGCGATCATAATCTACCACTTTCCACACTTTCAAATCATCGAGAGAACCAAATTCGTCATTAATGGCCTTTATCCATTCTTCTCTGTGATTTTATATTTTGGCTTTCATCTACTTTAACGTCGCATGATATATGTGATTTTGAATTATATGGATCTCCCAGACAATACCCTGTGTTTGTGTAGCCCATTAATATGTTCTTTTCTGCCCTGTGCGCCAATTTTGGGTCGATTTTGTCTTTTGATTTAGATTTTGCTTTTGTGGCATTTTGTTTCCTTACCTCCATGTGTATATGTCTGTATGTGAGTGCACCGAATACTTTTAGGTTTTTTAGATTTGGTTTTCTTTCGTAAAATAATTCATATGGTGTTTTGAACCCTTCATTTGCTTTAGTAGGAGATATATTGATTAAATAAGCTGCTGTTACGACAGCATAAGACCAGTATTTTATATCGAGATTAGCATCAATTAACATGGCCCTTACTCTCCTCATTAATGTTTGATTTTGCCTTTCGGCAACACCATTCAATTTGGGAGAATATGGAACCACATAATCCATTGTTATGCCTATTTCTCTACAATAATTTATTATTTTTGTATCGGTATACTCTTTTGCATTATCGCACCTTATTGTCCCTATGGGGTATTCCGGAAATTTATTTTTCATAGACATTATAATATTTTTAAATTCGTTTGTTACTTGATTTTTATTGGTTATGGGCATGACAAATGTATATTTTGAAAAATGGTCTATGAAGGTTAAAATATATTTTTGATTAGCCACAGAGGGCGTGAATGGACCCATGATATCTGACGATGTTAATTCCAATTTTCGGGATGGTTTAGTTCTTATTCCTGTATGTCCCAGTTTCAAATTATTGGCTATACAACATATTTGGCAGTTAACGAAATCTTCATCTCTAAAATTAATGTTTTCGGGTATTCCAATTGCTAAATTTTTAAATTTTTGTAAATATCTGGCATTTAAATGTCCCAATCTCCTGTGCATTATTAATTTTTTATTTATATTATTATTATTAATTTTAGGTTCATCTATATTATTATTTTCATTGGGTTCATTTGTTATTTCAATTTCGTCACCCCCCTGAGATTGTTGGGTATTCTCGTTTTCTTCAATAATTTCCATTTCTACCGTAAAATCATCCCATTCATCATTAGTATCTTGGGTAACTGGGGCACATATTACATTTTTTTTTTATCCATATAATCCTCTTTATCTTTTTTTTTTTTTATCATTATTTTCGACATTATAGTATATGTAGAATATACCCTCTTCTTTTTTGGCGGTTATTATGATTTCCGCTGTTTCAATAAAATAAATGTTCGCTATTTCTTTTTGTTGGTCGATGTTAATTATACCTGTATTTGTTATTTTTATGGCCGAGATAATATCCAAATTTAAATCCGGCACATAATGAACGTCATTTAGTTCTATCAATGATTGATTTTTTTTTGGAATTTTTGATTTTTATGATCATTCTACCCGTATGTGTAGCATATAAAAAAGTATTTCTACCCGCACATTGTAATTTTATTGGGGTTATGAATTTTTTTACATCCATTAATTTACCAAGATCGGAAGTTAAGTGGACCTCCGTGGCTCCATCAAGAATTGCTCTGTTATTTAATGTTTCGTAATTTTCATCTAAATTTTGTTTATTTTCATTAGTTAATTCATTCAATAACCAATCTCCATTTCTATTAAATTTTTTTACCATACAGGACATTTTCACCTGTTGGTCCGAATTCTCCTTTTTATTATTATTGGATGAATTTGGATTTGTTTTTGGTGGATAATTCCCCTGACTATTATTTGTACTCTCATTATTATTTGTTTGGGAATTATTACTCACGCAGTTCTGTGCTATATGGCCAAATTGCCCACACCTATAATATTTAGGATTGTTTTGGTTATTATTTCTACCACTGCTTCTATAATTATTTCCTCTATAATTGGGGTTGCCTCTATAACCGTTTCCCCTATAGTTATTATAACCATTATTGCCATTATTATTCGTATTACCATTATTTTGGTTTTGTTCCGATGAATTACCATTATTATTACTATTTTGACCATTATTATTGAAACCGTTTCTATTTCCATTTCTAAAATTATTATAATTATTATTTTGGTTTCTGTAATTATTTCTACCTCGATAATTATTATTGAATCTTCCTCTATAATTATACCTATTATTATTTCCGTTACCATTATTATTCTTATAAGTATTAGTAGCTTGATTATTGCCATTATTATTTTGCTTCTTTAAAGTTTGGTCCCTGTACTTTTGGTCTGAATCTTCTCTTAATATCCTTTTGAAATTATCCAAATTCTTTTCATTAGGAGACAAGCTTTCATATTGTATTTTAGCTATCTGTTGCTCGTAGCATAATGCTAATTGCAAATTTTCTAATTCTTCGGCTGCTGTAATTTCTTTTCCACCGTCTCTCACATCTGTTACGAGTTCATCCCATTTTTTTAAGAAACCTTTCATATTGCCACCTGGCTGAAATCTAAATTCTAACCATTTTGCCTTTGCCATGTTGGCTGTAACAGAAGTTTTGGTCCCATAAATATTATCTAATTTTTTAAGCATTAGAATTGCAGTATTGCAGTCTCGTATTTGTTTTGTTATGTCATTGGATACTCTTTCTAATACAAACGCTTTGGCATTATCCTGCATTTTACAGTAGTTGATCATATTTTTGTCTGGTCGAAAATTTAAATCATCAATATTATTTATATATGGCTGCAAAAATTCATGTTCCCCAAAGATGTCGTAATATCCCGCACCTCGGATGGCGGATATAATCATTCTACGCCAATCTAAATAGTATTTTCCATTAAAAACTTTTCCGAGTGGGGCTTGGATGGGTTTAATTTCATTCGTGGATGCCATTTCTTCCTCTGTTTTATAAAAACCTAACAAATTATTTTCTTTATTACTAACGGGTGTATATTTTTTATTTTCAATTGATTCTTTTTCTAATTTTTCTATCAAATTTTTTTCTTCACTAATTTCCTTTTTATCCAGTTTTTCTAAATTTATTCAATTAAAGAATCTTTTCATAAATTTCTCTTTCAATTTAGCAGAACTGTAAATTCTGTTAGAAAAATAATTTACTGAAGATTCTGAAATCACAATATATTTTAGAGTACTGATTTCCTCTATTCTACCCGATATATCTATTACAAAAGACTCCAATATTATTTCACCTGTGTAGTATTTTACGTGTGGTAAATTATAAATTTCGATTTTTAGATCAGCTACTTTTTCTCCTTCAAACTTTTTTACTAATTCTTCTAAGTCTTCCTTTTTAATATTGTATTCTCCAATCTTACACTCAGACACGTTTATAATTTGGGACATATAATTTTTAACTATATTTACTTATTTTTGCCTCACTTCAAATACAATTACGAAATACGAAAAATAATTAATTTCATCAAATATTACCTTTACAATGATTTTTACTTTTCAATTTCTGCTGTGCTGGCGAATGATTTACGTTTTTTATGCTGTTGACCTCTGTACTTCCTGCCTAAATTTTGCTCTGGGTTGTCCGAAAAATTGGGTCTTCGATGTTGGATCTACGATGAGTCCTCGACGACGGGAGCAGGTTTCCTTTGGCTGTTCTCACGATCTCTTTGGCGGTCCCTCTGGATTTGGCGTTTGATGACTTCCAGTATTGGCCGTTATTGAGTCTGGAACTTCAGCTATTCTTCAAATTTAAATTTTGATTTTTTCAAAATAAATTAAAATTCGAGTTACTTTCTCGAAAAACACGATAACTTTTCGTGTATTACTTAATAAAAAACATAAAAAATTTTACGCACAGCAGCAAATCAAATTTCAAAAAAATAATTAGTTCATTAATTTAAATTTTATAAGTCTCTCCTCAAAGTTCTACTGTAGCGATGGCTACCATGATGTGAGGTATGCAGAACGAGGATCGAAAGAACTTGAGACTTTTGACTTTTAAGACGTTTATTTCGCAACTAAAATATATTTGACAAACGAAAAAGTAAATGGCGAAGCAACAGCGATATTCGATCGAAAGTAGTAGGGGAAACACTTCGTGACTAGACTGTACATATGACATATATATATAGTGTGACAGTGATGATGATGATGAAGAATGAGATGAGGTGGGATTTCGTATCAACATATTTTAACTATCAGTTAGTTGATCCCCAAATGTTGTTACGTGAACATAGAATAAAATGAGATCTTAAAACTGAATCGGTTTCTTATTGTGTTGACTACAAAATTTTAGTGTTTCTGTAATGGTTGTCTTTTAATATCATCAGCGGTTGTTGTTCCTGCTTGTTTGTGGTGAAATCATTCGATTTAGTTATCACTATTTCTCACAAAAGGAAAAATTTGCCACGTGCATTTATTTGTAAACACTGGTGTACAAATTACCCCATTCTGGAAAATCTGATTATTCTGATTGATCAATTTCAATTGATTTGGGGTAACTTGTACGCCAGTCTACACGTACTTGGTATAGATGTTAACAACAGTCGATCCCTTGTAAAATAGCTGTATGTCATCTCCATTATTTGTATATCCTCGAAGATGGTGATTGGAGAGTGGATTAGTCGTAGTGGGTGTTTTTATTTCTACCAACTTGGGTCAGGCGTTTGTTTTCAAATGATTCAGTGAATCATGCAAAGTGGTATAGAAATACAAGTCTCAATTATCAGATTTTTTTATCATTAGAGTTAATGGTGACTGGCGAGTAGGAATTTGTCACTTTTCAATTTACATTTACCAAAAAATTAAGTACCCTAATTTATTTTGTAGATTATTGATGTAATTTCAAATTTAAGTTGAATATTTTATGAAAACCATTAGCTTGTGGTGTCCAAAAAATTTTCGTCATATTTAAAATAGCCCAAGTTCCTGTCCAACTCGTAGCTTAGTTGATATGTGTTACAGGTCTGAAGTTAATTAAGTAGGTAAGAAGATACCTTTTCAGAATTCACTGATGTGCTTTTAGTATTTGATGAACAGATTGAAAATGAAATGCCACTTCTTTCGGCTTTTGTGAAAATTTTTCAAAATTCTCTTCAGTTTCAATAACTAATTCAATATTTTTATTAATCTTCATCAAAATTGTTACAATTTTTTTTCAAGTCAAGAATGAAATCTTTGTACGAAAACATTGTGAATATTGTGAAGTATTAATATTAAAAAAGAAATGAAAAACCAACTATTTTGTAGTTTCAACTTTGCTAAATTTTTTTAAAGTTTGCTTCAAGGATCGAAGAGAACAGAATAAAAACGTTATTTTCAAACCAATGCAGTATATTCCCTTCCTGAACCCAGATCAGTGGCCGATCATGAAAAAGTGCTGTTACGAACACAAAAGTGAATATACCAGCTGATATGATGTCAGTGTTACCATTAATAAAACATAAACATGTACAATGACTTATGGAATGCAAGGAACACCCAGAGAGTTCAAGCAATCTCGTTCATATTCAGTACAGATCCAAGCAACTCCTCATCCAAGCTGGTAGAAATAACAACATCCAGTCGCATGGCAGTGGTGTACCGGAGTTTTGTTGAATGAAGCATATTAATATGATAGGACATTATTATGACTGAAAAATTGATTCAATTTTCTAATTAAAAATTATAAAATAACCTAATTGATTTTCTCGATGTGAGATCGGTCATTGAAGCATTTCGTGTATCTGACAAATATCTGCTCAAATGTCTATCTTTGATGATTATTGGTAATGTATGAGTTGTGAATTTCATCGGCTTCAGAAGTTTATTGTGATCGTGAATATTATAATTGAAGTAGCTGAGTTTTCCTCTTCTCTGTTTTCATTACGGTGAGAGATGCTACTAATCTACGTCTGAAACACGTAAATTGAAAATTTCACCATGGAGCATTATATTTTCTTCTTATTACTATCTTGGTTACTGTGGCCAGGGGTACTTAGTAAAACTGTTGATATCCCTCAATGTAATGTCGAGAAATTATGTGCGGAGTCTTTTTCACAGCAAAAAGACCCATCAGAATTGGATTTGTTGCAGTGTCTTCTCTACGATAAAGTACGTTTAGTTTAACAATGTCTAGTTGTTTATGTGGTTACACTCCATAGCACATTACTTTTGCTTTACTTTTAGTACAGTGAAAGTATTCTCGATTTTTGTTCACAGTTCTACGATTTAACTGCGGAATGCATGAGAAATTCGTTTGAATACGCCCGTAATTACTTTTCCAGCAAACAGTTTACGGGTATGCTCAGTAAATCTTGTTCAGATCTGGATTTTTCCCAATGTAAACCTGGGGAAAAGTTGATTATTTGCGCGCTCAATCAGAAAGAAAAATTAACTGAATTTTACTGTGAGCATCTGATCGTAGGCCTCGAGCGCTTGATACGTGCTCATTTTAGTTTAGTTTCTGATTTCGTTCGATTTTGTGAAAATGATGTGAAACATCTTTGTAGCCATCAACATGTAGACCCTCTTGTGGTTAGTCCAACCTTTGTGAGAATTTTTTAAGGGTATGCTGTATTAGTGTTACAATCTGATATTTCTTCAAATTATTTTTTAGATAATTATGGAAGATAATAAAATATTGGACTGTTTACAAAAAAGTATTGACTTCATCAGCAATACAACGTGCCAACAAGAAATATTTTATATTTCCGAAATTCAAGGGGAGAGTATCAATTTGGATAATAACTTGTTACAGTCGTATTGTTCCAAAGATACGATCAGCTTTTGTCCGCTTTTGTCTCATGGTAGTCGCTCCAAATCTTCGGACGTATTCAAATGTTTATTAGAGTTCATCAATGATCCCAACTTCTCATTTCAGGTAATTTTCTTATACTTGTTTCTTTTGAACTTAAATCAACTGTATTATTTATTGATGAATAAATGTTTTTAGTGTCGGGAAGAAATATTCAAGAAAGAAAAATTGGTTTCGAAAGATTCAAAAGTGAGTAAAGGACTGATGAGAGATTGCCGCGACGATATCCGAAAAAATCATTGTAGGAGAATGATTTCAGAAGATAAAACTGTGAGATTGGCCCAAGTGTTACTTTGTTTGGAAAATGCTATCCATAATGGTTGGTTTTATTTAGCTCGATTAAGATTTAATCATGAAAGTTGAAAAATCTTAATTTTACTCATCAAAAAATTAAATTCTTTCAGGCAGTAAAATTTCATCAGATTGTCGTAGTGAAATGATTCGTCACCGAAAACTGTTGCTAGAAGATTACCGATTGTCCCCTGAAGTTGTAAGCAAATGTTCTTTCGATGTGAAGAAATTGTGCGATGGTGTAATGAAGAATGGAAGAACAATTCACTGTTTGATGGAAAATTCAAAGCGTAGAAGAAATAAAGAAAGAGTTGTGTCAGCTGGCTGTCAAAGATCGGTAATTGGTTGAGCCTTAATAATTTTTACTTTCCTCCGCAATCTCTATTTCAAACCGTTTGGACGGTTTTAGTTGGAAGACTTACTCAAAACTACGGATGTCGGTGAAGACTGGAGAGTAGATCCGGTTGTACGTTCCGCATGTGAACCTGTTGTTAGAAATTTATGTGATGAAGCTATAGGAGATGAAACTAAGTAATAATAATTTTAAATCGTCCATTTTTTCTTCATCGTACCGAAAGCATTAAAGGATGTTTTGTTTACAGAGTTATGTCCTGCTTGATGGATAATATCAATTTGAATTCAAATTTGATGAGCAAAGATTGCGCTAATGCTGTAATGCAGATTCAGTATTTCGCCTCTCGTAACTTCAAATTGGACTCGCTGTTGTTCGAAGCATGTCGTGATGATGCTGTAGTATTTTGTCATGCAAAACACGCGTGGAACGATGAATTCAATTCGATGGATCCCGAACGAGGACCTCTAATTTTACCCTGTCTGTACCGGTACGCGTACGGAATTAATGCGGATAGTAACACGGAGAAAATCAAGGTTGTTTATTTTTTACCGTAACTATCAAACAGTGAACGTATTTTGATCTTTATCCGAATATTATGTAGTTGAAATCATCATGTGAAAAACAAGTCAGAAGAGTCATGAGGCAACGAGCGCTGCGAGCTGAATTAATTCCTGAAGTTGAAGAGTCGTGCTTCGATGATTTAACATTGTATTGTTCCGAAAAAGTTGGTCCGGGAAAGGAAATGTTATGCCTTCAAGACAAATATTCGAGGTAAAATTTTTTATAGTTCTATTTTACTCTCTATGTTTCTATTGATTTTGCAATACTAAAGAAACATTCACTTTTTTCCTGCAGTTTGACACCTAAATGTAGATACGTCGTCGGAAATTTTACTGAAGCTGAGGCCAGTGACATAAATCTTAATCCGATTGTGAAAACTTTCTGCAAGCCTGTTATTAATGAATTCTGCAAGGTAACCCTTAATAACAGCCCTATAGATACCAAATATGGCAATACGCCGTTTTTTTATCCACAGTTTGAATCAAATAAACCTTCCAGAATTTCAGCTATATCTCGAGAACCAATGATACGATTTCAGCAATATTTGTACAGAATCTTTAGCAAACTTGTTAATGTTTCAGTAAAATTTCAGCTTTCCACAAACAATGATTCTCTTGCAGTAATTACATTCGATAACTTTGTGATTGTCTAGGCTGTTCTTGTAAAATGTGTATGATAAAAGACTTGTTTCTTTGGCGCTTCAGTCTGTTAGGCGAAAGTAGATTTCAAGTGAAACATTGAAAAAGTTCTGTAAAATAATGAAAGTATCTAAAACTATTATAATTTCTTTATTTCCAGACACGTATCTATAGGGCTTTACCTTTAATTGATTTAAGTTTGATGGAAGCCCTGATCACAATGAATTTGCTCGACAGCAGATAGCCAAGTAAAAAAAGAATTTGCACTGAAATTATATATTGGAGGTGGGTTCCCAATAAGTGATGAAAATTCTGTACTTCTATTCCGTGTTTCCATCCGAAGGGGGGGGGCGACTGTGTGTAACTATTTTTAGTTCTTTCAATTTTCCTTGATACCTAAGTGATCTGCTATAAAAGTACTTAAGTATAAACTTAATTTTTACCAAAAACTTGGAACAAAAAAGTGAAGTTATTTTTTTCTTCCCAATTATAGTGGTTGAGATACGCATTAAAGAAAGGTATTTTTTGACAAAGTCATAATAATCTGTTTTTTTTTCTTGTTGAGAAGCTGAAAATGAATACATATGAGCGTAAAGATGGCCAAAAAAATTAGCATACTGATAGTTTATACATTTTATTTCAAACCTGTACGTATATAAATGGTGTCCTAGATAACAACAATAATCCATCATAAAAATTATGCGAAAATTATTATTTTTTTTTTTTCTAATGGTTTGTTTTTATTATTTGATACACCACGTGTATACATGGATAAAATATAACGGATAAACTACATTTTGAAGGGAAATCTCAGTATGGTAATTTCTTTAGCCATTTTTATTTTTACATTCATTTTTAGCTTCCCGGTAGTACTAAAATTATTTAGCTTATTTCGATGTTGACAATAAACATCCTTCTTTACCACCCTGTATCCAAACCCCTGTGGTCTTCGGCAGATTTTCATCAAATTTCTTCGGGTGAGGGCAATGGAAAAACTTTCTTTGGCCTGCACTCAATGTTTCGGTTTGATCAAATTTATGGAGAGGGAAAAAAAATGTTATTTGATCACTCCTCGCAATTTAACTCAAATAATATTATTTAATAATAACTTAAATTGACAAACTAATCATCAAACTAAAAATGAATTCAGGTTTGACATCAAAGTGGCTGACATCTAGCCGATTTTTCATAAGCTTTGAAAATGGGATAATTAATACGAATATCACAGTGCTAAGTAAATCTTCAATTAATGCTATTTCAGGATGGCATTGACTAAAAGATGAGTGGTATTGATTTTATTTACCATAATTTAATTTAAAAAATCATTCTCATTGATGTGTAATACAATTCCTGTTGAAAAATACCTTCCTTAAAAATCACTGAAAAAACCTGAAGTAAAAACCATCCATCATCCTGTTTTCAAGCCTCTTTTATCTTATCAGCAGAAGACACTAGTGTGCCACAGGGGTGCCCAGTTCCAGTAGGTAACAAAAAAAATTACTGCCTAGGTGTGATGAGAAACTTAATCGGAAGAAGCAACCAGTAATCATTCAACAAAACTATGTTTGTTTATTTGCCACATGGTGTTGATATCTAGGGAGCTATTCCACTAACACTTGGCGACATTCAGCCAATTATGCCATTTAAGCGAACTTTTTAACTTGGCGGATGGTTTTGTAAAATTCTTACAGGACTTTACGCCACGTAAAAGGAGACGTGAACGGTGTAAGTGGCTGAAACGATTTAAAGTGTTAGTGGAATAGCTCCTCAAGTCATCATTAAGTGGTGTTATTCCATTTTGGCAAAATGAATGCGCAAATTGAAGAAAGAAAACAATTTGAATGTAACAGAATAGCTTCCCTCAGTATCATTTTTTTTGGAAAATAAAACAAACCTACTATGTGAGGTTTAAGTATATGATATTTTGTCTAATTATTTCAATTCTTTATGAACACACTGTTCGTGAATTGCAGACGGAAGTTAAAAAGGAACTTTTTTAAAATTTTCTTAGGGAGGCAAGATGTATTTACAGCGGTGCATTGCACCCTTGCGACCCCCATAAAATCCGCTATGCCTACGGTAGTTACGAAGAAAATGTATAGATACTTTTCTGTTTCAAATTTTATGTACATTAACGTCACACCAAATTACTTTTATTGTAGACCACTTTGGTATCAAGCAAAATTGAAAAAACTAAAACTAGTTACACGTTATAACTCCGTCCTTGGTGAAAGCCCAATGTATGGTGGTTGAGCATTTTCATTACTTATTGAGGAACCCATACTGAACATATTTCAGTCGTTATGCCTTTAGTAACGATTAATTGAATTTCAACCATGTGCTACGCTAAGAGATTATCTTTTATCCCATCGATCGATATTGATGTTCATCAAAATTTGTCATCCTTTGAGTCATTTTATCGTGATCAACCTGAAAGTATGAGCATGTTATAACGGTTTCCTTATTTTTTTATCTAGGATGAAATGCGTCGTATTAGAAATGAATCGACTGACGTCATGAGTTGTCTGATAAAACATAAAAATGATGAGGAAATGAAAATTCACTATAAGTGTCGTGCAGCTATCGAACATTTTCAGCTTATCACTTTAAACGACTACCATTTTACTGTCGCGTTCAAAGATGCATGCCGTCCGTACGTCTTGCATTACTGTCCAAAAGCGCATACTAAAGCACAAGTCAGTATTCGTGCCTTGGAGCGGCACCGAAATTCTCACAACATTGTACATGTTTCTCATCATTATTCTTCGCTAGGTTGTGGAGTGTTTGAGTGAAGTCACTCAAAATGACACGTTGAAAGACGAACGATATAAGCTGTCCAAAGAATGCAGGTATCAGTTGCGAGCACAATTGCTGCAACAACGAGAATTCATCGACTTGGATCCTAAACTGAAATCTGCGTGTGAAAAAGAAATAAAGACTTCGTGCAAAAAAGATAAACGCAATTATGAGGTACTGGGATTGCATTAAAATTTTGATTTATTAATAATAACCAGTCAAAGTTTGCAATTACTTTCTTAATGATTGTAGGTGTTGGAATGTTTGGAAGAGAATATCAATATTTTAAGCTCGCCTTGTCAGAAAGCTGTGTTTCATATCGAGCAGCATGATTTTAAAGATAGTTCGACCGACTACACGTTGATAACTATGTGTAAAGAAATGATCAAGTCGTACTGCAAAGGAGACATTACTCTGGCATTTGTTTGTTTGAAGGTAATGAAGTTTGTATTTAATTAGGGCATGTTTTTGTTTTATTTTGCAAATTATGAACTTAATTTTATGACTTTTGATGTAGAAATTCAAAGATGATCCTCTGTTTGACAATAATTGCCGATCGATAGTTTTGAAACGAATGGTCGAACAAAGTTCCGATTACAGACTGAATCCAGTCCTGCAGCGTAGTTGTAGCCAGGATATTGGAAAATTTTGCATTTCTTTGCTGAAAAATCATATACCAGACACGGAATTCGAAGGGAAAGTTCTGAATTGTCTGAAGGTGACGAAAGCGAGTGATATTTGATCGATGTCTCAGTTTACTTTTTGTTTTATTGAAGGATTTATTTTATTTCAGATCAAATTCAGAGAGAGAAAATTGAGAAAAGATTGTGAAATACAGTTAGTTTCAATTTTAAAAGAGTCCGCATTGAATTATAAGTTGAATCCGCTGTTACGTAATCTCTGTTTTGATGAGGTGAATTTAATTCTTCGTGTCGATGAGAAGAAACCCTAAGTTGTATGAATTTTTATAAATTTTACTAACTGATTGAAATTTGGCGTTAGATTCAGAATATATGTGGAAATGAAGTTGTCCTTGAGAAAGTAAATAACTCCGGTCAAGTTGAAGAATGCTTGAAAGTGGCATTTGTGGATGGTCGTATCACTAACAGAGCTTGTCGACTCGAAGTTGCCGGATTGATTGAGGAAGCTAAAGCCGATATTCACGTCGATCCTTTGTTGCATCGTGCATGCGCACTCGATGTGACAAAGTACTGCATTGATGTTCCACCCGGTGCAGGACGAAGTGAGTGGCATGTGCGAAAAAATTTTTGAATTTACTTGAAGCCGTACAAATTAATTCGTTGTTTTCGTATAATGCGGTTAGTTCTTCAATGCCTGCAAAATGTCATGTCATCCAAAAAAGAACTGTTGCAGTCGAACTGTAAATTAAAACTTAGTCAGCGAATGGAGATGTTTAAGAACGCCGAGATTTCTGTGAGTATATCTCTTCCAAGTTTATTTTTAAGATTATTACCCGATTCTAATTTTGTGATTTCGCAATTTCAGAAAAATCAAGAACTGAAAAATTTCAACGAATTGGTGTATCAGTTGAAACAATCTCCTTCAAGAAAATACTTTGTCGTTTCTCTGTTTTCCGTTGTCGGCGTGGTGTTCATGCTAGGATTATATTGCGGCCGAGTCTCACGAAAATATACTGCTTTGAAGCGAAAATAATAGAGAACAAGTCTTGAACCGTATTCAGATGCTAGTCTTTAATGGGAATCAAAAGAATCTTATCCAATAATATAATCATTTCCATACTTAAAAATCAGTCATTTTCCTACGAATTTTATGTTTTCACTGTAGCATGGCCATGTGTTCAGATTAAATTTTATTCCTTGTGCGTTGGAGTTACTCCTAACTTTTATTTTATTTTTTATTTTTTACCACAGTTTCATTTATGTAGATGAGAACTTTTTGTTAGTTATAAGTTTTGACTTTATTACGCGTTTATTGTGATATATTTTAAATAAGGATTTCACATTGTAATATTTTTACAAGTTGATTTTAACTATACGTACCTAATTAAATTCTTACGAAAACAAATCTTGTTTCATTAACTAAAGCGACGACAAATTTTTTCAAGACATTTCTTCAACATTTATGAACGTAGGTAACTTTTGGACGACTGTTTTCGACTAATGATGAGAATCTTCTTTGTAAAAACGTAATCCGCAATAACCGCAAGTGTGATTTCCAGGTTTGTCCTTTAACAAAGAAACAAGATCATTACAAACACAAACATTCAAATATTTAAATCCCATTTTTAGGTAAATCGATACATGTGGGATTTACATACATAAAATAAGATTTTTCTAATAAGTGGCTGGTATCAAAATGCATAATTATGCTTGTCAACTGTCTTTTCATTGAGAGCCTTTTAAATTAATGTTTACAAAGGCAGACCGTCCATTCAGCAGGCAGTTGAATTCGATGCTGCGCTGAAGGCACGGAATGAATTGCGATCAGAGTACATCAGCTCAAAATACAATTTCAAGAGTTACTGAAAAAATATAGGTCTAATGTATTCTAAATAGCTTCCCACAAACAAACGTGACATAACGTTCACAATTTTTAATATTTTGAAGTCACTTGGGTACTTTTATTCAAGAATAAGTAAACAGAAAATACACTTATAAAATTTCTTAACATTTACTGAAGGGCAATGAATGCTGTCTAAGTTGATTTCATTTCTATCGAAATAGTTATCTTTTCCTAACTTTTAATCTACAATAGGATTGTCATCGAAAATGTTGCCCCTTGACAAGGGCACGTAAAACTTACAAGATTGATATACACTTTTGGATGACCAAGATGTTCGTCTCCTCCATCACACCAGACGATCTTTTCTTTAGAAGGTATTGGAGGCACTTTGGCAATCAATTCCATCGCAATATTTGGATTAACGTACTTCTTGTATTTTAAAAAACGCACTCTTCGATTATCACCGATTTCGTATTTCTGTGAAGTAGAAGAGCTATTTCAAGTGAACACAATCGATGTATTAAACAAATGACAATTACGGACTGAAAATGGTCAAAGCCTAAGGAAAACACTCATAATATACGTTGTTATTTTCATACGAATGATATTTCTCGCAGTCGATAATACTACTATTATAGTCTTCATAAAGAACAACCGTACGTTTTCATAGGACAAAACTGAGGTGTATTTCAATTAAGCTGACACAAAACGAAAACCTTTTCATACCTGTCCTGTGTGAGTAGGAATATCTTCAACATCTTCGTGAGCATCCAAAGAGATGATATCCCTTCGAGAATACTTCGCGGAGTCTAAGGAAATAGCCCTTGAAAATATTATCTGGGTATTTTTTCGTAAAGCTTGCCCTAATTGCAATGACATATTGAATTGTAATATGATAATTTTCAAGAAAATTGAAATTACAATAAAGTCATAAAACGAGACGAAATATTAATTTAGTTTAAATATTTTCTATTTCTTAATTCTTAACTCTGGATTTTGGAAGCATAATTATGTCATCTAATCATTTATTTTTTTTTTTTGGTTAGATAAAATTTTTACAAGCGTCTAAATCTCACTCGGGAGTCGGGACTCTGGCTTCTGCGCATGTGCGTGGTGTCGACAATTTTTATTTTGTCTTTGCCTTATCAATATCTACTTCTCAGAAGTCTGAATGATAGGTTCTTTGCAGAAATCCTTTAATTTTTATTAAGTTTAATTTATTTTAAAAATTAGGAATTGCCTGATTTCTCAATATGAGTTCGTTTGAAGATGATGATGATGATGTTGATAAAGTAGTTTGTGAGCATTATTTGGTGAGAATAGAGACATCAAGGTTTGTAATTTATGTTAGCTAACTATTATATGAAAATTTGGCTTCATTCATTCATTTCGTTTTCAAAATATTGCTGAAATTCCGCAACTAAAATAAGTTTATTTAATTTGCCTTTCTTCTCCACAAGATCCAAGTTATCGAAAAAAATTGCGAGAGAACTGTTACTTGAAAAAATATGAAATTTTCATGAGACGTCATACCATGTTAGCTGAAGAACCGGTGAAAATTTCAGCTTAATCACATATTTCGTTTTCGAGATATTGCAGAAATTCCGCAAACTCCTCAGCTAGATTGAATCCTTATCATTTTAATCACTCAATCTAAACAGAATTTCACTAGATCTGGATAGTCAAATGTACTATTGAGCTGAAATATTGTGGAAACAACGGAGATAATCATGTTAGCAATAAGGATCCAGTGAAAATTAGGTGAAAATGGTAAGTTTGCCTTTCAAATAATCGCTGAAATTCTGCAAGTAGATCTTATAGTTAATTCAAATCATTTGCCATTGCATACTATGTAAGTTATTGAAAGGAATTGTGAGAGAACAGTGTGTTGCAGAAACCTGAAATTTTTACGAGATATTTTAGTATGTTATATCAAGATTCTGTAAAAATTTCAGCTGAATCTGAACGTTAGTTGTCGCGATATCGCTGAAATTCTGTTCAGACTGAATAATTAAAATGATAAGAATTCTATCTAGTTGAGGAGTTTGCCGAATTTCTGCAATATCTCGAATACGAAATGTGGAATTGATCTTAAATTTTCACCGATTCTTCAGCTAATATTCTACAATGAGTGATAAAAATTTCAGATTTTTACAAATAACGGTTTTCTCACAATTTATCTCGATAACTTTGATTCTGAGGAGTGGAAAACCAAATGAAATTAATTCAATTTAGTTTGCGGAATTTTGGTAATATCTCAAAAACGAAATGTCCGATTGAACTGAAATTTTCACAGAATTTTAATCTAATATTCTACAATGTGTCATAAATATTTCAGTCCTCGACAACAAACGGTTTTCTTGCGATTCTTCTCGCTCTCTTTAATTCTATGGGATTTCAATGTCAAATGATATGAACTAACACAATTCCTGAGGTACAAACGACATCAGTGTTGCGATTGGGATAATTTATCTCTAACCAAAATCTGATACACAAGGTCTTAACCTTCGACCATATACATAATGGACTGCACATACTGATAAAATGTTGAAGGCAACCAAATGAAATGTGCATACCATTCAAAAGTTTCATCCCTTTTCCCTTATCAAACTGTACTTTTCACAATATTAAAAAATCAGAATTCTCAAATTGAACGTATTTTTAACCAGGTTTTCTTGTTTGAAATAAATTTAGTTATGGCTAAAATACTTTGAAGATCAACTATCGTAAATTCGGGTTTATATATTAACAGTTCGTGAATATAAATTGTTAAACTGTCATTTTATTCCTCGGAGGAAATTTATGATTATGCTCTTTTCTTACACATTACGCAAAAATTTTTAAATGATCTCTCATCTGTTGTGTATTTCATTAAAAAGTATCACATCCATAAATTTCTTAGGATTTACCAGAGTTTTTTGAAGATAACATGACTATCTGGATTAATAACTTTCATGTTTTACTGACCGGAAATTATGTTGCTCTTGTCACTGCAAGTGTGAGTATTGGGTTTTGTTATTCTTCCTCTATCGTTAGAAGATTTTATCTTAGTTTTTCAGTTTACCCAAACAGGATAATGAAGAAACTGGTGTTATTGAACAACTGCGTTCTCAAATTTGCAAAAATCTAGTTATGTTCACTCAGAGGTATGATGAAGAATTTGCCCCTCACTTACCTCAATTTGTTGATGTCATTAGGCACTCAACCGACAAGTGTCTCGTGGAAGAAAGTTTTTCAAGCAGGTCTACAGGTTATGATGTCATGAATGTTCTTTATATTTTTTGTTGTTGAAAAAGCCTGTGTCTTGCTCAGTGTACAGTTGTACTAACAGATTTGATAAAAGGAAGCAGCGTCACGTCATCTATTCAACTATTTGCCTCGAAGATTGCTGTGATCCTGTTATACAGATAAATCCTTTGGAGTAATTTAACTTCATGAATTTATCGATGAATTAAGGCTGTTAAATGCACTGGAATTCTCTTTGATCAATGTTTGTTTATAGAATTCATCAACGAATTCATGACGTTAAATTGACACAAGTACGTCGATGAATTCTCTTTGATTTGTTTGTATTTAATGGCATTAATTCATCAACGAATTAAGGCTGTTAAATGCACCCAAATTCCCTTTGATCCATGTGTGTTTATAAATATTAATTCATTGACAAATCAAATAGAATTCGTCGTTGAATTCTATTTGATTTGTTTGCATTTATCAGCATTAATTCGTCAACCAATCAAAGGGAATTCGTCGACGAATTAAGGCTGTTATACCTGAATTCCCCTTGATTCTTGTGGGTTTATAGACATGAATTTGTCAACAAATTCCTTTAGATTCATTTGTATTCAACGACTGATTTGTCGATGAATTCCCTTCGATTTATCAGCGAATTAATGTTCTTAAACAAAAGAATCAAAGGGAATTTATATGCGTTTAATGGCATTGATTAGTGTGCATTTAACACCCTTAATTTGCCGACAAATTAATGTTATTAAACTCACACGAATCGAAGGGAATTTGTATGAATTTAAGAGCCTTAATTCATCGATGAATCAATGTTATTAAATGCACACAAATCAAAAAGAATTCATCGACAAATTCCCTTCAATTTGTCGACAAATTAATGCCATTAATATGAGAAAGAACACATCATGAAGTCATAAGCAAACAAAATGTGAATTGTGAACACAAAAAATATATATATATAGAATGTTTATGACGTCATAACTTGTAAACCTGGTTGAAAAACTTCTTTCTGCGAGACACTTGTCTCAACCGAAGTTTGATATCGTAAGTTGCATCGATTTTAGCTTCGATTGATTTTTTTACATTTGTTTCTGCAACGTTTATTGTTTTCAGCTGATCAGTAGTACTTTAATTTTTTTGTCGACTGTTGCTGATGGAAAACCATATTAAACTTTGTTATCAGATCCAGCAGTACTGAATAGTATTTGTGAAAAAGTAATATTCCCGAATATACAGTTTTAAAGTAAATATATTTTTTCAATAGCTCGTTGGTAGACTTTAAGTTCAGGATGATTAATCGAAAGTTTTGTATAGCATTGAGTAAAGAACTATTTGAAGACAACCCTGACGAATATATTTGCCGAGACATTGAAGGATCAGATGTTGACATGCGAAGAAGAGCAGCTTGTGATCTCGTTAAAATGTTGCCTCGCAGTCTAAAAAAAATTATAAAACAAAGTAGATAAATATAATAAATGTAATTGTAAATTATGATAGGCTATGGTAGTTCAGTCTAAAAAAAATAATAAATTCAAAAAATATAATAAATATAATTGTTAATAATGACAGGCTATGGTAGTTCAGTCTAAAAAGAAATAATAAAACAAAGTAGATAAATATAATAAATGTAATTGTAAATTATGATAGGCTAAAACAATTATCCATCGCATAAAGGAATTATCTGCATTAATAAATTTATTTTTTTTTATACTAACCAAAAATTTATCTGATAGAGTAGACAAAATTTTTTTTTTCTCTAAAGGGTCAATAAGATCTTGCAATGTTACAACTTTATCTTTCAGTCGATGAACTTGTTGTTGCAATGCTGTAATGTTCTTATTATACCCTTGAATTATTGATTTGCCATACTGTGGGTTAAGTCTAGATCTACATGGTGTAGAAATATCCGGTGTTCTTAGCTGCATAAAATATTTTCAATCTCTGATATAACGTTGTAGTGAGGGGGTCATCTCCATATCATTACCTAAGATACACATAAAAACATATTATCACATAGAGGCAACGGTATAATAATGGTACAATAATAGCACATATGAATTAATTCGTTCAAAGAATGAAAATGGTGCCCTGTGAATGGACAATCAATCTTCAGGTGCTAATAGGTTGCTTGCTCAGTAGTAATCAGGTACAAGTAGAAAAAATTGCAAATCATCCAAAATTTATACATCCATTTGTATTATTCAAGAAAAAAAAAGTTTAATTATAATCTACACCAAAAATTTGTAAAATTTGCAATTTTTTCCTTGTATAGAACTGCAACTGGTCACATAACCAACCAATCAAAATTCCCAAAATCCTTGCAGTTAGATATATCTATTGAAAAATACCAACAATAAAAATAAAGCAATGAAAACTCACCACTATTTTGATTTTCTTGTTCTGATATAGTCTCTTGCAAAACCACTAATGAATTGTTCAATTCAGTTTCAATCTGGGCCTCTAATAAAACACTCATTGGGAAATCTGGATTTTCATTTTCATGTGCTGTAACAAAAATGTTATCTTTAAAAAAATATTCCACTAAAATTGAAACTTGTGTTAACTTATCAAATTTTCAAAATATTTCTGTAAATTTAAAAAAAAAAATGTGAGTAAAAGAAGGAATGAAAACTACCACTATTTTGATTTTCCTGATCTGATAGTCTCTTGAAAAACAACTGATGAATTGTTGATTTCAGTTACAATTTGCCAATTTAGTAGAATATTCATTGGACAATCTTCAGGATTTCTATTTTCATGGGTATCAGTTTGAAAAGAAATATTGTACTGAACTAAAAAGTTTTGTTAATTTATAAAAATTATCAAAGATTACATGTTTCTTCCTGAATTTCAATATTATCCCTTAAGGAGGTACAATTTTCTCCACAAATTTCATCTTCTCGATGTGTATTACTTCCTTTATGTAGGCTTTTCTTATTCAATAAGCATCTTGTTTCATGCTTTGTACGATATGATTTTGTTCTAAAAGGCTTTTGACAGTACACACAGTTCTAAAGAGTAAGCAAAAACAGAAAGATGGAAAGTATAATCTATATATATTTAAACTCATTGAAATGTTCACAAATATTTAAATTTACTATTATAATTTTATTATTTCAATTCAAGAATACCCAAAGTTTATGATTTCACAGTCTGTGATAATTATATGATCTGTAACTTGATAATTTGTACTTGATCATTATTATATATTTTCTGTATTACATTTTTAGTTGACTTATGGTCTCTGATACCTGAACATCAATATATTCTAGTCACATCGTTTTTATGTGTTTTATTAATTATTTCAACTAGTTTTGAGTGCTGTTTTTAATGGTGTATTCTACCACTGTTTGAGATATGTGAGTTTATGTTGTCCAATGACATTTTCACTGAAACTTTGATTTACAAACCTCACAACTTATGAAATATGGTTACTTCATTAATAAGTTCCATTTATCTACGAATTCTCTTTGATTAGTCATTGTTAAATTAATCAGGATTCAGCAACGAATCGAAGAGAATTCACCTACAAATTTTCTTTGATTTGTCGCAATTAATTAGGATTCAGCTACAAATCAAAGAGAATTCATCTACAAATTCTCTTCGATTCATTACTGTAAAATTAATCAGGATTCAGCGGCAAATTGAAAAGAATTCATAATACAATAATTACATTAATTGCTGGAGAGAACAAATCTTCAGAGATCGCAGAAACGTGCGATGGGTCAGCTAGTATATTATGTTAAGAAGCGTGTATTTTTGTTGGCAGCTGATGTTTAAAAAAATACAAGTGGTCACCTATGACTTACGTATAAATGACGTTGATGATCACTTGAATTCTCTTGTTGATTTGAATGCACTTTTTAAAAATGATTTGCACAGCCTGATCTGGTGGAGAATACAGCTGGACAAAAGAGACAATGGACCGCTTTATGACCCTGAAAATAATTGAATATATTTCATGGAAATTAATGAGCTAAATAGGAGTTCTCAATTCAATATTGAACTTACCTCTGAGATATTGTGAAGTTGTTTATTATGACGCTAGAATATTGAATATGAAGAAAATTCTCTACCACAATCTTGGCATTTCTGTTTAGTAAATGAGTCAAGTCACAAATTCAAACACCTTTAATCCTTGAATTGTAATTGCAAAAAAGTTTATATGCTAGAAATTTACTATTAAAGAACCAGATGTTTGAAGAACATCATCATGAATTTTATGCACATGATAAAACAGCCCTGATGAACCAGAAAACTTATTATCACAGTAACTGCACTGATATACCTATAGGTATTGAACCAAAAAAAATTAAAATGCACAACTTACTAATATCAAGAATATTCTGTCAGCAGGTAATGGATTCAATCGGGAATTACAAAATTAATGTCAACTATCGGTAGTTAATAATACTTCCAAGACTAACTTTTTGTGAAGAATCATCTTCCCTAGAGTTCTTCGAGAGTGTGACATGTTTGATCATCCCTTGTTGAGTTTTCAGTGTTTTTGAACAACTTGCATATTTCAGAGAAACGAACAAGAAGGGCATTTTGTAGTATCGAATGAGCTTTTTAAGTTGAAAATTAATTTACAAAAATCATGAAACTGACTTATAAAGCTATTTATTATTTTACTCCACCAAAAACTAAAATGAAAATATTAAAAAGGAATAATAATGACGCTATATAATTTTAAAAACACTTTCATTTTGTAAAATGACAATGCAAAATTATTTAATCAATTGACATATGATATTGGATAAATCCTGGAAAAACAATACTTTTGAATGAAATGTACGCCTTCATGGTGTCTCCATATAAGCCAATGTTAATTTTATCAGTATGCGCAGTCCATTATGTATATAGTCGAAGGTCTTAACAAACGAAACAAAAATATTCAAACACCACACACATGCGCAGAAGCCAGAGTCCCGAGTGAGATTTAAGCTCTGTTTGATAGGACTACACCAACTTGCACCAACCTACACCAGGAGGGCAATTCCACAAATGAGGTTGGTGTAAGTTAGTGTAGTCCTATCAAACAGAGCTTTAGATGCTTGTAAATTTTTCTTTTTTTTTTCAATTCCATTTGATACCTTTGAGTATATATTATTGCATATGGAGAGCTGATTCGTATACATATTCAGTACGTAGTTACTTTCAAACATAGATAGCGCTTTCAGGGAATGAAATGACTTGTTTTACACTCGAGTATCTATATATAATTCATATATATAGATATACTCGCGTATAAAAGAAGTCATTTCATTCCCTGAAAACGCTTCCTATTGTTGAAAAACGGAACTTGTTGAATCAGCTCTCCATATGAAATAATATATATTCAAAGTTCGATACTCAATCAATACGCCATTTGTGATGTCACTAAAATATTATTGTGCCTATAGAAGTAGAATACAACCTTTGAGTATATTATTTCATATGGAGAGCTGATTCAACAAGTTCCATTTTTCAACAATAGATTCCCTGAAAGCGCTATCTATGTTTGAAAGTAACTACGTATAGAAAATGTATACGAATCAGCTCTCCATATAAAATAATATGTACTCAAAGAATATAACTTTTATGACAGAAAATTGGCACCGATGATCAGTCTACTGTCCATAGGTAAGGCTCTTTACTAGCAGATATGCACATGAGGGTGAAAAGAGATGAGAAGTCATCTTGCATTATTCAGTTTTTTTTTGGAACTGCTAGTTTTTCAATGTTTTTCATGAATTTTATATTGTTTATTACTACTATTTCATTACTATGTATAGGGTGTCCCAGTTTCGATTGCTATCTCAGAAGCTGCTCATAGAATTTGGTGAGACAAACAAAAAAGTTATGTATAAAAAGTTGCATACTTGAACATTTCATCCTGTTGAAAATTAATGTTCTTTTGGTCAGCAAGAGGAATGGTTTCAAGAAACTGGCAAATTAGTTTCAAGAAGTTACACATAATAAAGGCTATTAAGACGAGGTGCGAAGGAAAAAGGACCAAGAAGAGTTTTCCCAATCATACCAGCCCATACATTTACAGATATTTGCCTCTGAAAAGACCAGAGGCGAGTCAAGTAGGGATTAAAATCTGACCAAATATGATAGTTGCAACTATTTAGGACTACTTCACGTGTAAACTGAGACTCTTTAGTGAAAAGTATCTTTTCGATGATTGTGCTATTCTCTGTAAAGAATTGGCAAAAATTCTTCCCAAGCTTGTAGTTGCCTGGTTCAAGGTTCTTGACTGGTGTTGCATGGAATGTCTGAAGATCAGCAGACGGATAGCACGGTGAATTTGACTTCTTGAAATCCCACTCTTCCTGCTTATTCCACGAGCTGACAACATTGGAATTTCATCCAAAATTTCCTCCGTCACATCCAGCTCAATTGCTCGCTTTTGTGATACACCAACTTCACGCCCAATAGTGAAGACACAGTCAGTCTTGTGAAGTCTTCTATGAACTGAGGTAATTGTTCTTGGATCTTGTCTGTGTCCATAAAGTTGCTCGTAGTCATCAGCAACTGCTGCACCATTGGATTCATTTTTACTATACAAATAAGTGCGGGTGTTTGAATTGCCTGAATACCTAAATGGACTATACTTATGAAGGCTCAAGAAAGATTGATGTGTAAAGCATGTACATCTTTGACTATATAGTAAGGGACCAGTAAAGCTCCATAAGACCAGTATACATTTTAATGTCAAGACATAGGCTACCTTTTGCATATTTTCAACAGTTTGCTTGAATTCACCAATTTAGAATACATTTGATAAAGACATTCCTTAAATTCACAAGAATAGCATACATAAACACAATGAAAATTAAGTCAAAAGGTAAACACTGGTTGCTTTTTAGTGTTGGCATATTTAACCAGAAATCATCTTTCTTTACTGGTTCATACTATATAATGAAAGGTAAATATAAGGTTTGTTGTATTTGCCAAGTTTTTGTGTCAGGACAGGTGCAACATAGAACACCTGGTCAGTGCTAGGTTAATATTATTGTTCTGCTGTCTCACTGCACTCACTCACCACTACTAATGACTCTAAAACACTGTTACTACCTGATGAGGTTGGCTAACTTGTATGACTTCTATCTCTCGTATATCATTAGCACTTTTTTAATTTTCCCACTCGAACTCTTTTCTTGCAATGAGGGGAACCATCTCCTTTTTAGTTGAATTCATACTTGTATATTTTTCGTTATTTAATGCATTGTAGTATTTTAAATTGAATTGTTCACTTTCTTCGGTTCCAAAAAGAATGCCAAAATGTAACACTGTTAACACCAAACTACCTCATCACTGATAACAGCAATTTCTTACCTGTATCAGTCTTGTGAGAAAATACGAACTGCCAATGGATCGAACTACACGAAAATACAACGATGAAACCTAAACTAACGAAGACATTGAGCAAAGACTAGACGCACACATTACAAACACATAAATAAAACTATAAATATTCACTTTTTACGAACTTTTATTCCACATAATATTAGCGGACATGTTAATGTTACGACGGTTGATTAGCGACGAGAAGGTATGCAAAAATATAATCACAGTTGGGTTTCAAACACAAAAATCACAGACTACAAATAATATTAAAACAGTGTTACCACAACAAATGATATGTGAGAATAACAAGCCAACGTATAATATAATTTGTTATTATTCTCACACGCCTCCTCAAATTATAATTATACGAATATGTCAAATATCACCAAAACAACTTACTAAATTAATAACGTCATTAAAACAAGAATGACAAAAGTCAACAATAACATAACAAAAAATTACAACATAAAAATTTTAACACAAATGGTAAACATACAAAAAGTTACATTAATTTTTACAGTTTACAAAAAATATCAAATTTAGGCTTCGGGCAGCCCTTCGTAAAAACGTCCCCCAACTGTTGCGAAGTTGGAACGTACGAATACTTTAAATCTATATCTACGTGATTGCACACAAAACGATACTTTACGTCTATATGTTTGGATCTGCGAGTATTCCACTTGCCAGAGTGCAGAAGAGCCAGACAACTCTGGTTATCTTCGTAAATCACAGCTCTGTCATTAGTCTGAATGCAAAAGTCACTTAACAGATACTTCAACCAGATCGACTCAGTGGTAGCATCGCATATTGCAATCAACTCACTCTCAGTGCTAGATAGTGCTACAGTTGGCTGCTTCTTGCTGGACCAGGACACCAGTGATCCATAAACAAAGACACAATATCCGGAGATAGACCGTCTTGTAGTGACACAGTTACCCCAATCGGCATCAGAATAAGTTTCTAAAATATTGCCGTTATTATCACAATCATTTGAAAATATTAATTTTTTATCTTTTGTGGTTACCAAATACTTAAGAACTCTTAATAGGTATCTAAAATGTTCGTCTGTGGCAGAGCTGGAGAATTGACTGAAGTACGATATTGCAAAGCAAATATCAGGCCGTGATCCTAGCATCAAATACATCAGACATCCCACGAGCTGTTGATAGTCGTTGTTAAGTACACTATCACACGCATTGAGATCCCTGTCCAATTGGAGTTTAGGGTCAATGGGTATGTAGGTTGGTGCACAATTTTCAACACCAAACCACCTAGCAACAGACTCAATGAGATTCCTCTGTTCAATCTCCAGTATGCCATCTTCACGATTGTGGTTAATATTTAAACCTAGGTATTTTTTAACCTTTCCTAGATCCTTACACTTAAATCTTTTATTAATTTCTTTTTTTTTAAATGTAATTTGTGTTTTATTATTTGAGCTAATTAGGACGTCGTCAACGTATGTGAGTAAATAAACTACAGTACCATCATTTTTATTTTTAAATATATAAAGACAGTCATCAGCCGTACTCTGCACAAAGCCAAGAGCAACAAGGAACTCTTTGAACAATTTGTTCCACACCTTGGGCGACTGCTTCAGACCATAAATAGACCTATTTAACTTTAAGACATTATCATGTCTATTTGTTTTTGTCTCTATCCCTTCAGGTATCTCGAGATATACATCCTCAGAGAGAATACCATTCAGGAAAGCACTACATATATCAATTTGTTCGACATGAAATTTTAATTTATTACTTACAGCCAAGAGGGTCCTCACAGTTGAAAGTTTCGCCACTGGCGCATATACTTCATTAAAGTTGAGGCCTTTCTTCTGTTGACATCCTCTGGCAACTAATCTAGCCTTGTACAAAACTTTATTATTGGCATCATATTTTTTATTAAAAATCCAACGACACGTGATGGTGGGGGCGTCCTTTGAACATTTGGTCACCTGCCAAGTCTGATTGGAATTCAGGGCACTTATTTCAGAAGAAATAGCCTCCCTCCACATCAGACTGTCCGGTGCAGCACTCACCTCCTCAAACGTCAAAGGGATGCCATCCTCAGCAAGATATATATTGCTTGCTGTCTCATCACGTTCAGTCATTTCCTGTGGAAGACAATCCAAATTCAAGTCACCATCAACTTCAATATTTTCCAAATTTGATTCTGTGACCTCTGTAAAAATATCGTCATATTTGTATATCTATTTGTATTGGTACTACCTATTTTATTTTCAAAAAACAAAACATCCCGTGACAGACGTACTTCCTTCGCATTTATATCTAATAATCTATAACCACACGGAGAGTAACCTATCATAATCAATTTTTCACTCTTATTTTTAAACTTATTAGAGTCATGTTTGAACGACAACATATATGCGTCGCATCCAAACGTTTTTAATTTTTTATAGCCATATTGTTCATTGAACCACCTTTCAAAAGTTATTTGTGGGGCATCTGTTCACGATATAGGCAGAGCACAATATGGCTTCTGACCAATATATCTTACCAAGACCACTCTGGAACAATAATGTCCTTGCCCTCTCACACAGCGTCCTGTTCATCCTTTCAGCTTTTCCATTTTGCTGAGGACAGCCACCAACTGTAAGTTTGACAACAATTCCCTTCTCAGTACAATATGACTGGAAGGTTGTATTCAAGTATTCTGTGCCGCGATCGTATCGGAGTCTTTTTACATTATAACCAAATTTGTTTGCGACCATTTCATGATATTCCCTGAATTTTGCAAAAGCTTCCGTCTTACTTGTCAGCAGGTATACACAACAAAAGTTGGAATAATCATCTATAAACGTCATAAAATATTTCGCTCCTTTATATGCAGGAGGATTTATAGGACCACAGAGATCGGTATGCACCAATTCCAGAGGCTTACTAGTTTTTTGTTCATGCCTGAGGAATGGTTTTCATCTCTGTTTCCCCATGACACAGGGCTCGCATAATGATCTGCAGTTGGAGTCAACGTTTGGTATTAAACCTCTGTTTGGCAACAACTTAACATAGTTCACATTCAGATGAGCAAGTCGTCTATGCCACATGGTCAGTGGGCTCGACTCATCCTCCAACGTCAGATTACACGATTGACTTGACATTTAAAAAAAATCAATCGTGTAGAGATCTGAGTTCACGCTGACCCCAGTGGTCACTATTTTTTCACTGCAGTGTTGGATGACATCGACAGATTCCTCTTTAAACAGGGTATCGAAACCCGACTTGCTCATTCGTTTCACCGAAAGCAGATTCTGCGGCAGCTCCCGAGCATACCTTACATTTTTTAATTCAATTATGATCCCATTCAACAATTTTAATTTTACCGTACCTACAGACATGACAGAAAGCGAGACTCCCTTCTTCGCAACACAAATACTATGAGGCTTAATCAAATCTATGTAGTCACTGAACAAATTTATGTCATTTATTATGTGAATTGTGCATCCATTGTCTACTACAAATGTGGTTCGAGGTATCGAATTTTTACTTTCATTTGCATTGCAAGAATCATCAATTTTATTATTATTATTAACTGTGAAGCTGTAACCCACTTCTGAGCAATCGTCATTAGTATTAAAATTATCATTACACATCTGTGCAGAGCTCCTATTATTATTATTATTATTGTTACCATGGTCATTTGAGCGATTTCCACTATTATTATTACTATTACAATTATCGTTATTATTATTTCAATTTTTGGCATAGCAATTTCATGCTATATGTCCGATCTTATTACAATAGTGACATTTAATATTCGAATGTCCATTATCATTACCAGAACTATGACCATTTCCATTAAAATTATTATTATTATTGCTTTGTGAGTTAGAATTGTGATTATTATTATTATAGTTACGACCTTCATTATTGGAAGATGAATTATAAAAATTATTATTGTGATTATTGTTTCTACCTCGATTGAAACCACGATTATTATTACGATTTTGGGACCTACCACGATTAAAACGATTATTATTATTATTATTATTATTATTATTATTACCAGAATTTCATCCGACATTATTATGGTTTCCAAAAAACATGTTCTCCTCACCAGTGACAGACACTGATGAAGGTTTTTGCGATGCAGGATTCAGAGAGTTACCTCTAATCGTTGATTTACTATCAGAAGATAGTTCACGCTGGAAGTTGTTCAACTTCATAAACACAACATCCCAGGTGACGACTTCTGCATCCTCTAACACCACTTTAATCGGACAAAACTCTGCAGGTAGAGATCTCAGCAATACCAATATGAATTGTTTTGTGGTTGTCAGGTCTCCCAATTCGGTTAATCATCTACAACGGGCACGAAAATCAAGCAGATACTTTCGCAAATCAGAACCAGAAACATACCATTTTGTGTACAAATCACCTCGTAAATCCATTAGCATCTGGTCATTGCCATTGTCAATCAGGTTCGTCAGCACATGGAACATATCCTTCGCGGTGGTGTATGTCTGAATCATCTCCAAATACTCATCGGTCACGTTGTTTGCGATCAGAAACATCGCCTTGGCATTCTCCTTGTACCAAGCATCTCCCCTATTTCGAACAGTCGGCAAAGAATCGATTACAATATTACCCAACGACTCCTTTGCTAACAGCAGCTCCATCCTAAACTTCCAAGTTCGGCCATTCTGTCCATTGAACGGCTCGATCATATTCTGCTTTCTCACATCCATCTTGATGACAGGTAACGACGATCAGTTGCACCGCAAAACAGCAATTTCAGCAACCATCAGATACGCCAACCAACGATTCAACTCGAACGACATCACAGGAACAGCGAGAAGCGAACATATTAAACAGTGAAAAATAAATTAGAAGGCATGGTACTACTTGGGAGTGACGATCAGGATTCGACAGCACAACTTTGACAACTTAGAACAATGGCGACCACGTTGACATCCAGGTAACTGGGCCCATAACCTGTGAGAAAATACGAACTGCCAACGGATCAAACTACACGAAAATACAACGATGAAACCTAAACTAATGAAGACATTGAGCAAAGACTAGACGCATACATTACAAACACATAAATAAAACTATAAATATTCACTTTTTACGAACTTTTATTCCACATAATATTAGCGGACATGTTAATGTTACGACGGTTGATTAGCGACGAGAAGGTATACAAAAATATAATCACAGTTGGGTTTCAAACACAAAAATCACAGACTACAAATAATATTAAAACAGTGTTACCACAACAAATGATATGTGAGAATAACAAGCCAACGTATAATATAATTTGTTATTATTCTCACAAGTCTATAAACAAAACACTCTGCCCTTTCCCAGTTTTCCCACACCTACTTGACAAGCAAGTGTAAGATTCGCTGTTCTGTGATACCCTCAGAGTTATCTGTTTCCCTCTTTGACTATATACATACTGGACTGCTAATACTGATAAAAAGCTGTATTCAAAATAAACAGGCGTATCCCTGTTCAAAATGTTAATTCATTATCAAATTTATTAATACTTATTGTCTTTTCCTTTGACTAGGTTTCTTCTTACCACAATTATTGCTTTTAATTACGAATTAAATCGGTAATGTTGTAGTTTTATAAAACTCAGAAGTTCAAAAATTTCAGTTAAATCAATTTAAAATTTGATTTATTGATGCATAGCTCTTATTGGTGGATATGCCTAAATTTATGCCAACAATTTTTTCAATCTTTAAATTCCCATTTTCTTTAATTACACCTACTAATTTTTCAATTTTCAAATATGAATAACCTAGAACATTTTCCAAATGGTCGGGAACATTTTGAGCCTACCAGTAAACTAACATTTTGAATGAGGATACGGGTGTCTGACTCAACTTCACCAGTTGTTCATTAGACTCTGTGTTATTCTTATCAATATTAGCAGTCCAGTATGTATATAGTCAAAGGTTTCCCTTATATAAAAAAAGAATGCCAAATTGATAACCTTTGGTGTTGTTATGGTACAAAAAGAATGCCACTTAACACTAAGGGTAACACCAGGGTTGAAAGTGTTGATTTTCATGGCTAATAGAACAGACCTATAAAAAAATACGAGGGGCTTGTAAACAAAACATTTTTTGGGGTTATTGGTTACTGATTACTGGTTACTGGTTACTGGTTATTGGATAAAAATGTAATTACTCAGTTACTGGTTATTGTTCTGGTTAACCTAAACAACTTTTCTGATTGTTGGTTGTGGTTACTTGTTATTGATTGAGACAAAATTCGGGGTAAGTAAAACTGACAAAAAATTTTTTCTCATAGTCACATTATCTATAATTAATAATTTTAGGAAATAATTAGTAATGGTTGAAAAAAATATTCAATAATATTCATGTTCCATGAAAACCAATAAAAACTAATTTTTTCTAGTTATTGTTCTGGTTAATGGTTTTAGCAATTTATGGGAATTGGTTATTGGTTATTGGTTAGGTGAAATTTTTTTATTTTGGTTGTTGGTTCCCAAATCAATGTTGTCAATTTGTTTTGGTTTTTAGTGGTTATTGTTCTGGTTATGGTTGTAGTTAAAAGCTCTACTATAGAGTATTCACTTGTTACATCATCCATCCCACTTTTAAGGCATGTAACTATGCAAACCTGTATTCTGAGAAAGAAATGCCATTGTTTATCGACAGATAACCACATGGAATTCAGGCAGTCAATTATGCAACTGAGCATTTTTATAATTTAGTGAATATTCTATACTCATGAAAAATAGCGATGGGTAAACATAATAGGTTTGTTTTATTTGCCATGCCATGTTGACACCAGGTTGATACCAAGAGGTGCTATGTAATGATAATTTCGTATCATTCATAATATTTCTCTCTTATATATATATTTCACATATATATCAATCACCTAAAACAATTCTCATTATATTGACGTCATGTAAACAAGTCTTTACTTGCCTTTACTGACTCATTTATTCTACTTTCAATGTTTATAACAAACATAAATACACTTTTCATAACAACTCTTTTCTATGAATCTATTCTGCAGATATTGCAAATACTCAAAATCACCATTTATGTCATTTCCTTAAACTCCTATTGGACAATATCTAAACTCTATTGTCATAACTCTCCAATCATATCACTACCATTTCCACTCTCCAAGAAATCGCCATATTCTCCTTCCAAAACTTATAGTTATAAAAACTCATGTAACTATGTACATTTTTATCTCATCTTTACCTTACATTAACTTATCTTTTACCTTCTCTGTTAATCTTATTATTTAGTATTTCACTGTTTTATATCTTGTTTAATACAACCTTTTAACATTTACCAGTATTTAATTATTTTGTAACCAATATTCTCGTTACAAAATATTGGCTCCCGAACATAAAAAATCCTGTGTTTTGTTTTTTCAAAGAAAAGTCTAAAAAAGTGTGAAATTTTATAAAAATTTTATTGAACTAATTTACAAAAAGTGTAAAAAAAAATTTTTGGCGCATTTAACGTACAGAATAAAGATAAAAAGTGTTTTTTCAAAAGAAATTTAAAATTTCCGGAACCATCAAAAATCTTGCTGTCCAGGGAAACTGTTTGAAGTGCTGTCGTGCAATCATCAACCATGTGCAGAATCCAAAACACCTGTGGAAACAAAAGAAAGAACAAAATCCTGTAAGTTTACAAAAATTAAACCCATGCACAACAAAGATTGGGATATTCAAGTAACTCCAAACGCACCTTCATTCAAAGCTAACCACTGGATTACATCCTTAACAAACAAAGATTTAAAAAATCTATGGTCAAATATAAATCCTCAACCCTTTCCTTCAGAAAATTCTAGACCAGAAATCCAATTAGCAATCAGTCTCTATATCCAATCTCATCCAGATCCTATAATTAACACTCTCCTTAAAAAAGATAACGTAAAAGATTTAATATCACCTTTAAAAATTAATCGTGAAGCTAAAAATAAAGCCATAAAATTAATATCAAATACCTGTGATAAAAACAACACATTTAAATTAACAAGTGAATCTAAAACAGAACCTGAAGAAGAAACAGTAGAGATTAGTTCACAAGAATCTCTAATAGATTTAGTATCACCTCCAAAAGATATAAACAAATTATTTAGAATACCCGAAAAAATAAAAATGGTTAACGAAATAAATTCTAATATCAGACCTTCAACATTTTCGAACACATCTTCAGAAAATATAAAAACATTCCTAAAGCAATTCGAAAACGAATGCGAAGCTTTTGGATGGACAGATCATGCCATAAAAATGAAAAAAATCAAAATTGCATTTACAAGAATTGCACAAATAATTTTTAACAAATTAATTTCAGATGATGATACGTTAATAAATTGGAAAATTTTAAAACCAAAATTAGAAGAAATTTTTAGAAAAACAAAACCTCAATTAAGAGAAAGGTTATGTAAACGTCTATATAGAGGAGACGATGATTTCGTAGATTTTGTAATATTTGTGTCTAATACCCTAAAAGAAATAGAACCAGACATCACAGAAGAAAGAATTATAGATCACATCTACAGATCTATAGGAGAAAAAGAAAGAGAACACATAGTCAAAGCAAAACCTAAAACCCTACAAGCATTACACATAGCTTTCGATGATTATCTATATTGTAAGGATAAAACAAGAATACCTGTAGATCCTATTTTTGCTTCAGAATTAGAAAAAGTAAAAAAACAATTAGAAACCTACAGAATAGTGATGGAAGAAGCAAATAATGAATTACAAAAAATGAAAACATCTTCAAAAAAACAAATTAATGCTGTAAAGAAGAAAGATGATGATGAAGACAATGAAGAAGAGGAAGAAAAATCCGAAGAAAAAGAAAAACCTAATATAATTGCCAAAATCAAGAAACTAACAGCAGCAATTATGACTCAAAAAAATAATTGTAATCCATCACAAAAATTTAATAATCAAGGAAATAATTTCCGAGGAAACTTCAGAGGAAGAAGTAGAGGAAGAGGATATTATAATGGAAATAATTATAATAATTATCCCTCCCAACCTCCAAACCAAAATTAAAATTTTCCAAATCAAAATTATAGAGGAAATAATTTCAGAAATCAAAACAATAGATTTCAAAGAGGATATTATCGTAATAATTACCCCCAATATCAAAATTATAACAACCAAATTCCTATGATGTATGTACCAACCCAGAATAATCAAGGTACTACACAAAACCAGAATGTTATTCAAAACCCATAGAATAACATCCCAGCTATTACTTACCCACAACAGAGCACTACCGTCCCAAAAAACGAGTTGATGCCTCGGCAACGAACCAACATCATGTTGTACGGGAAGCAGGTGAACCACCACCTAAATTAATTGACAAATCGGAGATGTCAAGAAGAAGTATGAAAATACCTAAAAAACCTAACATCACAATTATAGCACCAAGTGGAAAAAACAAAATCCAATGTCGTTTGTACCTACTGTGCAATGTACTAGGTATTGATACCTGTGGTCTTATCGACTGTGGAGCAGAATCAACACTCATACATCAAAAACTTGTAAAAAATGTAACGTTAGAACCTACTCACGATACATTATATGCAGCAAATGAAATTCAACTCAAAATAAAAGGAGTTTCAACAATTCCAATTATCTTTAAAGGACGTTCATTTCCGATCAAAGCATATATCGTAGAGGATCTAATCGAAAACATTATTATAGGTTACGATTTCCTAGAGAAATATAGGACAATCATAGATTTTTCCAATGGAAAATTTTCAATTCCATGTGAAGATAAAACCATATCAATATCAATTCCAAAAAAATCATCAATTAACAGACCAGAAGAAGAACAAGTAACATTAATACGTGCCAATACAGATTATATTATAAATCCTTATGAGACGATATATCTACAAACCTTACTTCCATTTACAGAAATTTTAACAAGTGAAAAATTTATTAATAAAACAAAGTTAATTATTAAAAATGAGGAAGTTTTAAAAGTATATAACCCTACGTCTAACACAAAAAGGATATGTAAAAATCAAGTATTAGGAACGTTAAGATATGTAGTTAACGAAATTCCCGGAAAAAAAAAATATGTGTCACACACACAAAACTTTGTGACCCAGAAGGAATAGAAATAAAAATTTCGAAGAACATAACTCCAGAACAAAAATCTAAAGTAATAGAGAAATTACAAAATTATATAGATATATTCACCCATTCTACAAAAAACTTATCATTAGCCAAAGTACCACCAGTACATATAAATCTAAAAGACGATAAACCTGTAGTACGAAGAAATTATAAAATGGCATATAAAGAAAGAATGGAATGGCTAAAAAAAATCAAAGAATTAGAAAAAGCAGGAGTATTAAAAAGACAACCATCTACCTATGAATCACCCATGTTCCTTAAAAGGAAACCCGACAGTTCATACAGATCATTAGTAGACTACAGAGCTGTTAATGGAAAAATAAAAAAAGACAAAACAAGAGTACCTAGAATAGACTCTATATGGCCACACCTACGAAGCAAAAAATATTTCTCTATAATAGATTTAAATTCAGGATACTTTCAACTACCACTTGACAAAGAATCCAAACCAATAACAGGAATCAACATCGAAGGAGTAGGTTATGTATTTAATTGCATGCCTCAAGGACTTAGCTTAAGCCCTTCAGTCTTCCAAAAAGCAATGGTAGACATATTTCACGATATCCTATGGAAAAAAGTCATAGTATACGTAGATGACATTTGTGTATTTGGAGAAACTTTCGAAGAATGTTTAGAAAACACCGAAGAAATTTTGAAAAGATTAAAAAAATACAATTTTCGAGTAAAAACCAAGAAAAGCTATTTCTTAGAAAACTCGATAGAACTTTTAGGACATAAAATAGGTCATGGAAAATTAGAACCTTTAGCAAAAAACATAGAAGCTATAAAAAACATACAACCACCAAGAACACTCAAAGAAGTAAGAATATTTATAGGAATGTGTGGATACAACAGAAAAATGATACCTCACTTCATAAAACAAATGCTACCTATCATGAAAATCTTAGAAGGAAAAGACAGTAAGTCTAACAAAAAAATAGACTGGAAAGAAGAACATCAAAAATGTTTTGATACAATGAAAAACATATTACTATCAAAACCAGTTCTCCAAATTAACAACCCAGAAGCATCAACATTTCTAGAAGTTGACGCATCCAAAGAAGCTGTAGGAGCAGTTTGTCGTCAAATAGACCCTACAACTGGAAAAAAATACACAATAGGATATTATTCAGAAAAATTAAAACAATGTCAACAATATCTATGCTCATTTGACTTAGAAATGATTGCCATAACAAAATTATGTCAACATTTCAGAGATTTCCTACTAGGAACAGACTTTATCATCTACAAAGACCATCAACCTTTAACCTACCAACATAGGATGAAAACACCATCACCACGTCTAGCAAGACTCGTATCAAAATTAGGAGAATTCACATTCGATATTAAGCATATATCAGGAAAAGAGAACGTAATGGCAAACTTTTTGTCTAGACCATTCAAAAAGGATAACAATTCCTTACGTTTCGAATCAGGACAATTTTTAATAGAACAAAAAGAAAACAAAAATGTTAATGTCATAACAAGATCATCTGCTACAAAAAAAGAACCTATCAAAATTAAAATTTTGAAAAAGAAGAAAAAAGAAGAAATTCCAAAAAAGAAAAAAGAAAATTTAAAACAAAAAGAAGAAAACATTTTCAACCCAATAACAGGAAAAAATAAAGATGGAATCAAAGAAAATGAAATCCCTAAAAAAGGAGAAATAAAAACATTAGTTTACGGAAAAGATATTCCTATAGAAACCATAGCTGATTATCAACAGTTAGATGACTACTGGGGACAAGTCTACAAATTTTTTGTAAAAGACTTTATTTTCGATAGACAACTACTAAAGCAGATAAAAAGACATGCATAGGGTAAAGTTGCCTATATTGGACCACTTCCTAAACCGGACCACTTTCAATAGCAGATCTACTAGCGCTCTCTGACTTTTTTTGGTTTTATAACATGAATGTACCAGTGTTGACACGACTACATTCAAAAATTCAGACAGATTGATTCATTTTTGAATATTTTATGGCAATTTAGAAAAAAAACAATATCTTGATGTGATTTTTTCTTCGTATTTGTTAGGGGCTGTAGCTCAAAATAATTCAGAAAAGGAAAATCATTCAATTGATTTTTTTAGAGCATAAACTCGACCATATTTTATCATACTCCATTGACAGACATAAGTACACTGAAAGGTAGTCTTGGGCAAAATCTTGATATTATCCTAGTTGCCCAAATCGGACCTATTGTTTGTTTCCTAAATCGGACCGCTTTATTAATGAAATTTGTGTATCGTGATCTTGGTTTAAGTGCAAATTTGATGGAATTTTGAAAGTTTATTGTTGGCTTAATGATGTTGAAAGTTAAATACCGCAAAACGTACGAAAAAGGAGATATATTAAAGGCAATTCATGAGTTATCTATGAAGAAAATTGGTTTGAATGAGGCGAGTCGCAAATATCAAATCCCAAAAGCTACTTTAAAGAGACACCAACAAGGAGAAGTCAAACGAGGCGCCACATATGATAAAATCAATGGCAGGCTTCCAGTATTTGCTGCACGTATTGAAATGGAATTGAGTGCCCATTTACGCTGGTTAGATGATCACTTCTTTGGATTAACCATTAACCAGGTATGCAAATTAGCATACGATGTAGCAGAAAAAAAATAAAATACCACATCCGTTTAATAAAGAAAAAAAGGAAGCTGGTAAGAAGTGGTTTTATAAATTTCGTGAAAGACACCCTGAACTGTCCCTAAGAGCACCAGAAGGAACATCAATTGCTCGTTTAAAGGGTTTTAACCGTAAAAATGTCAATGAGTTTTTTGATCTTCTCGAGTCTTTGATAGAGAAGTATAATTTTGATGGCACAACTATTTTCAATATGGATGAAAGTGGCTTTTGTAATGTGCCAAAAAAATCACCGAAAGTTATCAGTAGTACTGGCAAGCGGCGTGTTGGAACTGTCACAAGTGGGGAACGAGGTGTTAATACAACATTTGTGTGTTGCACAAATGCTATTGGTTCCTTTGTTCCACCCATGATTATTTATAAAAGGGCTAAAACTCACCCAGCTTTAGGCCAAAACAGACCAATAGGAAGTGTAGTGACTACCTCAGAAACAGGCTACATAAGTAGCGAACTTTTTGTCAAATGGTTGCTGCATTTTATTGATGTTGTTCGACCAACTCTCACTAGAAAGGTGTTGCTTCTACTTGACGGGCACACAACACATTCCCTCAACTTGAAAGCAATCTGTCTTGCGCGCGAAAATGGTATAGTGATGTTGCCCACAGACTGCAACCATTGGATGTTGGAGTTTTTGGACCACTCCAAAAGTGCGTACCTACCTATTTAGTCTAAGTTCAAATTTTATTCCTTGGTTTCTCTAAAAGTAGATAATTCAATTTAAAATAAAAATCTAATTTTTTTATAGGTTTTATGATCAAGAGCTTGGGATATGGATCCGAAACCATGCAGACAAAGTGACTGTGTTTGATATCGCAGAAATTTTTAATAATGCGTATAAAAAAGTTGCCACAATGGTACATGCCAGCCAAGGATTCGAAGGGGCAGGTATATGGCCAACCAATCGCCATATTTTTAAAGAAGAGGATTTTCTGCCTGGGAAAAATTTGAGCAATACCCCTAATTCAGCACAACCTGATCTTGAATGGTCAGATATTATCAATACTGACAATCTACTTCCTCCGGGTCTGTTTCAAAATACCATGGGTACTTGCAATGATGCAGTGTCTCTTGATCAAACACCTACTACATCGAGTGAAAATTTCTTGGAGGTACTTATATGTTTCTACTTACCTACCCATTAATTTATAGGTACCTAAGATCTTGAAATAAAATTATGAAACTGAGAAAGTACGTAATGAAAGAAATTCACTAAATGAAGAATTAATTATTTTGTTTGTTATAGGTACCACTCAAAAAAATTTCTCCGCTACCAATACCATGTGAAAAAGACACTACACGAATGAGTAAATCCGCAAAATCTAGTGAAGTGTTGACCTCATCACCTTATAAAGCAGTTCTTGAAAAAAAATCTAATGAAAAGGCTGAAAAATTGAAAAAAGCAGAGGAGAGAAAAGCTAACAGAATTCTTAAATTTAACAATGTCAAGGTAATTTTTTCCTATGCCATCTCTATTTTTCTGTTGATTATGTCTATAGATCTAATATCATAATCTAACAACTATTTTCAGGAAAATGAAGCTGTAGCTAATATTACGAGAAAAAAACGGCCAAATAATAATTTGAAGAAAAAGCAGTCTAATAGTTCTAAAGCTAGAGTTCTCCCTGTTGCAGTATGTTAATTTCTCTTATTCTAGAATAGGATTGCTAGTACCTTCTTACCTATCTGTGCTTTAATAAAATTTTTTCATTTTTGATTTGTAGATGAGGGAAATTACAGAATTCAGTATTGGTGACTTTGTGATTGTTAAGTGGCCTCTTGATACTGGCTGTGGAACAAAAACTTCATTGTTCGTATATATAAAATCAAGAATGGGAAAATTTTTGGCAGCTTCCTACGTCCTGTAACAACAAGAAAGCATGAAGGTCTGGTATATGGCTATCCACAGATTCGGGATAGGGCCATAATTCAATTTGATCAAATCCAGAGCATTCTTCCAAAACCCACGACATATCTACGATCAATGTTTTTATTTATCAATATACATGTTAAAAATTACTATTTGTAAAAATTAATAAGCAATACATTTATGATATTTTTATGACTTATTAAATGTATTATTTGGTATGGTTCGATTTAGGAAATATGGTCCGATTTAGGAAACAGGGTGGTACAATTTAGGGAACTGGGTCCCTAAACTGGACCACTTGGAGAAACTTACAAGAACTCAAATAACTATTTTGTTTTCAATATTTGGCATTCCATTGTTGCACCATTAGCTGCGCAATAGACCAAGCTTCATTTAAAAAAAAAAATCACCAAGACAGACCCAAAATTACTTTTCTGAGAGCCAAAAAACTAAAAAGTGGTCCGATATGGGCAACTTTACCCTATAAATATTATCTAGGAAAAGACGATATTATTTACAAGAAAAAATCAAAAAATAGTAATCCATATCAGGATGTACCTGTTATACCTGATGCATTAACTCATAGCATTTTGAAAGAAATGCATGATGATCCCATCAACGGAGGACATTTCAGAAGACAAAAAACTTTGGAAAAAATCAAATCAAGATATTTTATGCTTAACATAGTCAAAAAAGTCAATGACTATATCAACTCATGTCACAAATGCCAAATGAACAACGAAACCCGAAAGAAATAGGAATGATGAAACCAATTCCTATCAAGGAATTCGATCCATTTTCCCACATCGAAATAGATTTTGTAGGAAAATTTGACAACAACTACGAAAAAAGATATATCATTGTAGGAGTAGACACATGCACAAACTTTTGCATTGTAGAACCTGTGAGACATCCTAACGCTCAAAATGTCATCAAATTTATTAAAAAAATTATGACGACACACGGAAAACCTAAAATAATATCAATTTCGCATATCTAATTTTTTGTGACAGTAGCAATGTTTTGCTGGCTAATTATTATCCACACCTTCAAATTTTGAACACAAAACAGTCGGAATAACTACATCATATCAGATTTTAACTCTGTTCCCTCGATCTTTATCGATGAGTAAGACGTGAATTTTTCAAATTCTGCGTTTAGTACGGAAAAAATATAACACTAACACATATTATCGCTTGAATTTGTTTTAAATTTGATTTTTCATTAAAGTACAGAACAGGGGCTCTTTAAGCAAAGGGCGTGTGAGAATGGTATCACCCCCCAGCTTGATCTTAGTTGGAAAAATCATGATCTAGTTGGCAAAATCTGTAACTATTTTCTTCACTTTTTTTGCTTGTTAATTCATCAATTTTTCGTAAGTTGGTAATTTTCTAGGAGAAAAGTTGGCTAAATTGGGAGTTTCGACCACCCCTGTTTGAACTACTTCAAAGTCACTGGAACCAAGAGTAGAAAAACAGTCATGTTTGCTATATCGCAAGTGTGGATCGTCCACTGTGAGATTTTTGGCAAAGTTGGGAAACCTTTTCTTTCGAAAGGTATGACTTTTTCTCTGTTGCTTTAGCTAATTGAAAACAGTTGACTGTCGAATGCTAATTCGAATTTATTTTTAGGCACGTATATTATTTTTCTAACTTTGATCCACAGCTATGGTCACACTTCATCTGTACTACGAACGTCCAATGTGTATTATGAATACGGACATAATTTAGAGGGAGTGGAAGGATCCATAAGGTGAATTTTCGCAGAATATTCAGGAAAATATCTCACAATAAGTAACACATGAAAACACAATTAATGAGCAACAAAATTTATTAATACCTACATATATTCTAAAAGCATACGTACTACATAGAGAATAAAGGAATGAGTTTTACATACTATACAAACAGGCGTTCACAACCATTGCTCCGTTTAGAAATTTGTTTTATATTTTTTTAACTCTACCATGATCAAATGAATATTCGGAAATTGCGGTTTCGCCGATGGAGTCAGTAATTTGTTGAATCGATTGCAATACTGAATAAGTTGAGTAAATGCTAACTGCAGCAAAGATGAGCCAGTAACTAAGTTGGGAAACGATGATAGTACAGTGCGATTGATCGCTTCGAGAGACGATTTCCAACCGTAACAGAACGATTGAACGAGATTTTTCTGTCTACCTACGATCAAATAATACACGTCGAGTGAATATTTTTAAAAGTAAAATGAAAAACAAAAAAACACAAACAACTATTTTCATATTTTGTACAGAAAAATGAATAAACAGAAAGTTTTTAAGATTAAAACAATTTACGATGAGAATTTGAAGCGTATACCTTCTTGTTTTTCCAGTTCGTCCAGACGATTTTGTTCCACCAGTAATTCCCCTTCTTTTACATATTGTATGATTCCTCCAAAGTGAGGAGATAGGATTTCTTCAACATATTCGACACTTCTAGCATCCAGTAAGGAACGAAAGGTATCAACTTCCTTGCTATTATTTCTAATTCGTTCCTAAAATTAAGAATCAGTTTCAACGAACGAAAAAAAACCACCTATACATTTTTAACATGAATGTTATAAATTTTATGCAACATGATGACATGAGATCATGTCATGTCTAAAGTAAAAATAGAGAAAACAAAAGGCCTGAAAACTGCATGTAGGCGTATAGCATATAAGAAACATTAATCTAAAAAATTGTAAAAAAACGGTAAAAACAAAATAGTTATAAAAAAATAAAAAACTTACGGTTATAATGCTCAAAGCAAGATCATAATTATTAATCAAAAATATAAGTTGTTCTTTTCTGCTACTAAAAAAGCCTGCCATTCTCAAAATGAAACACTGCACTTCTTCCAACAATTCTGCCAAAAGTTTGGTCACAAGTTCGTTTGGGTAACTGCTGTCTATACTAATAACTGCTGCACTTAGTTCTGCATACCTTCGAGTGATCTGGAATGTTTGATCGAAGAATGCATTAACAAGAAATAATCAATACAGTACACCAGAAAAAAAACAAAGAAACCACATACATAATGAGGATTCATGTCTTGCTTGAATTTTGTAGGATCACAATTTCGCACGCTTTCAATATTTAGTCGCATAACATATTCGAATCTACGAAAGAACTAAATTAATTGTAGAGCCTTTAAAGGATAACGAGGGAGCAAGGTACAACACCTGGACATTATGACAGGCTCCATTTTACTCCAGTAAGCATCTAATGCAGGTACAGCACGTTTATGACACATAAGCATGTATCGCAAAGATATGTGATAGCACAATAAAAGTGCGATTAAATCGTAACTGCTTTCAACAAAGTGTTCCAAATTTTTCTATAACAAAAGCAAACACCTACAATAATTCGTTCCTCCAACTAAATTTATATGAAAAAGTACGTACTAACATTTAGCAAATTCAAAGTAGGAGCCATTATTCCCCTGAATACATCCAAGGCATGTTCACCTTTTACAGCAAAGAATTCACAAATGAATAAATATTCTCGACAGCCATTATCAACCAACGCATATTGCTCAGAACGAAATAACGCCTCGAAAGAATACTAGATCGAGAATACAAACACATTAAACAAACAGGAAATTTACAAAAAAAAAAACCCACTAATTAATAATTCATCTGTACCAACTCGTGTTTCATTTTGATGAGCACTGTGAGGAATAATTATCGGAGCTTCTAAAAGCGAAGTAATTACGTCACCGCGATTTCCAATCGTGAATACGGTATTTTTCTGTTTCAAAGATGATTTAGAAAAAAAACCTCGTCCACCTGATTCAGCAGCACCCAATAAATCATCTTTAGCGGCAGCTTCTTCAAACTAAAAAGTGAAAAATGGTAAAAAAGATAAAAATTTACTCTAATAAACAAACACAGAGAGATAAAGAATTTCATATTTTACCTGTAACTTTTTTAGGTTAGATGAATAAGACTTGAAATACGATAAATATACTTTTCCCATCGTATCGACGTATTCATTGCATACTTCATGGGCGACTGCGACTTCATTTGCCAGTAAAAATTCAAAGAAACGTCTAGAAAATTGAATATTGAGATAAAATGCTTAATTTCAGGACATTATAAAATGGAAAATATCTCTTACTTGTGTTTCAGGAGTGCATTTTGCGGAATATGATAATTAGTCATCGGCCTACGAAGTTTGGAAATTTGCTCAAGAATATAAGCGCGAATTTTCGTAATCGCTTTTATTTTTAACATTTCTAAAACATCTATAACATCCTGGCAGGCTCTAACACCTACATACAAACTTACATACATACTATGGAGATCAGAAGAAAACAAAATATCATTATAGAGTACGCCTACCTTGTGAATTCTGCTCTTGTACGAAGTTAATTTTTTGACTTAGTACTAACAACTGGTTCGTAAAATTTTCATCTGTAACATCAGCGTCTAATATTGTTCTAAAAAACGATAATAGACAAAAAAAAACAGGGAAAAATAGTTCAAACATCTGATAAGTAAATCTTATATGTTACACCGTATTTTAATGAAAATACAGAGTAATTACAGAATTTTCTCACTTTATATGTTCTTCTGACACAGATACATCATCAATGAGCTGACTTAAATGTCCCCGAACAGACTGCCTGTTATTTAAACATTGACTCATTTCAACAGATTTTTTTTGTAATGAAATAATTTCGCTGCTAATGTTACCCAAGTCAGATTTGAAATTTAGCAACATATTTTCCATACGCTGAAAACAAAATTGTTTGAAAAAGAGCGGAAATTGGTATAAAAACATGAAAATAATCATTAAAATTACCTCTAATATGGTATCACAGTCATTAATTCTATTGTGCAGATTTACGATATTTTGACTCTCTTTAATGTAATCTTGTATCGACTGGTTCTCACATTCACGTAATTTTTTCTCCACTTCTCTCGAATATTGTCGAAGATCAGTTCCAGTTTTTATAACCTCCTCCATAACTTCAGGTTCTAAATTAATGGTTGAATTACGATCACAAATAACTTCACCCATTTTATAATAAATGAAGAAGTATCGAAGATTCGAAGAATGATTATCACAGACGCTGTGATTATTGAATATTACTACATGAAAACAGGAAATAAAAAACTTAAAAATTCGAGGATTTTGTTCTAGACATTGTGTTCTTAAGATACATTACATTACACTTTCTTTTCATTTCATCACTCAATACTCATGATTAACGTTAACATGACAGATGTCAACACATCATTTAGCTCGGCTCACGCTCATAGCGCATGCGCTTAACGTCAGTTCAATGACGTCATTGCATTCAATAAAATCTATGTTTGAAGCATAGCATAAAGCGGTAATCATAGCGTGAATTTGTTTTGTATTTCGGTATTTGTGATTGTGTTAGTTTTGGATTTTAAAAAAACGGTTGAGCGTTCACTAGCCTTTGAGCTTTTCTTTCGCAGAATTTTGAATATTGCCTGTTATTAATCGTAAATTTAAGAAGTAAAGTCGTTAAAACAAGTAAATTCTTAACTACTGGCCATTCGGTAGATCAATTCTTGACAGTTTTGTTATTAGAGTATTCCTTTTGCTTCCGTAAATTTCGTGTTAAATCGCCAAATTAACCATAAGTTGCATCATTTGCTATCTTTATGACTAATTATTCATCATAGATTCGCCGAGACTTGAATTTGGGTGTTAATATTTAACTTGAAATTTCGTTGAACAAGTGAGTTGCTTGCGTTGAAAATTCTGCATACATTTTATATTTTTGTATCGTTGCCTTAGTGATATCGTTTAGAACTGATCATCTAGATTCAATTGTCGCCACAAACAAGTAGTTCTCTTTCTGATATTAGTTGTCATATGAACTGAATATAATTATCCTGATACATTAATCCCTGAGAACATGATGCTAATCTGTCTTAGTATGTCTCAATGAAGTTTTATATTACTTCTGTTGGTTCATTATTTTGCATCCGTTAATGTTCTTCGGAAAATTCTGGTTTGAGGAATCTATGTGCGTGATATCGAGATAATTTATTCAGGCCATGCATCCAAATATCATGATGTCGGATCGATATCTTCAGAATCTGATGATCTACTACCTACTCTTAGTATTATTAGAATATGATGAATTTCTGAGTTTGTTAGTGTCCATGCGATTATTTTGAGATCTGGCTATCAGGGAATTAGTATTATTGATTAGTCAGTATCTTTGTGGTGTACGTTTCATTCAAATTGATGAAATATATTACTTTTTCCATTAATTTTGTGCATTCAGATTGCCCACGATGTCAAACACTAGTCAAAAACATCGCAACTTCATTTCCGAGCCAATGGGTGAAAAACCAGTGACCGACTTGGCAGGAATCGGTGATGTTCTGGGGAAAAGATTGGAAGCTCTCGGTTTTGATAAGGTAAACTGTCGATTATTTATTTCATTATGACTTCATTTATGCCTCTCGTAAGCTTATAGTTACTTTTGTTTCGCAGGCCTATACTGTTTTAGGACAGTATTTGATTTTGAAAAAAGATCAAGAGCTTTTTGAAATGTGGCTTAAGGATTTAATTTCAGCCAATAGTAAACAATCTTCCGATTGTTATAGGTGTTTAACTGATTGGTGTAATGAATTTATGTAATATTTACAAGATGACTAATTGTTCTTTGTGATTTGTGTATATTACTTTGTGTAATTTATTTCGAAAAAGGGTGACTTCTATATTATTTATTTACCACGTAACTTAAATGATTGAAATTACCACGTAACTTAGTAAATGATTGAAAAATATAATTTTAGCTGCATTTTTCTTAACGGAGAATTGTTGGACGAAAACGTAATTACCCTCCTATTTTCATATTTTTTGAATGTGTAATACTTTAAATCATTATATTGTAAATGACAATTCGGACTAATTCAGTTTTGAAACAGTTCTTGCTTTTGACAATTGGAAAAAACAATTGTTTCAAATTTGCATTGAACACCATAATGCCACTTTTTTTTTTTTCATACTTTTTGAATTCATATTACTTTGAATATTATTATTTTATAACTAATATATTTCAGGCTAATTCTATTTTGGGACAGTTCTTGGTTCTGAAAAAAAATAAAGAATTGTTTCAAATTTGGATTAAGGATCAATGCGGCGCAAATACCAAACAAGCTACTGAATGTTATCAATGTCTAGCAGATTGGTGTAATGAATTTCTGTGAATTTATTTTCGGAAGTTCAACTGCTAACGTTTTGTATTATGTTTTAATTCTTGTTATTTTATGTTTAATATTTTATTGTCGTCGTATTGTAAATAAATGATGATTCTTTAAAGGCCTCATTATTAAGATAATAATACTGGTCAAAAATTCTGTTTTGTTCAATTTCGGAGAAAAAAAATTTATTTTTGGCAACTCTAAATCTTGACAAAATGCAAATCCTCATTTAATTTCAAATCGTTTTTGATTTTGTCAATATCCATGTGCAATTTCGAAAAATGTATAATTAGGTATTCATTAAAATTTATTAACAGATCATAATAAATATTTGTTCCGAATTACGTTCTTATTGGTCCAAAATTGTGCATTTTATAGGTGAAATAAAAATGAAAATGGTGTTACGAAAGAACCGTGGAACCGATCAGCGCCAAAATTTAACAAGTTATAATATTTGTCACAAATTTTGTAGCTGTTGATCGAAAATTGATAATTTTATAGCCAAAACCAAAACGAAAATAGCCATACCGGAAGTATCATACTGCTGATCCGCACCAAAATTTATAGGAAATTATAATATATCATAGTGAATATTTCTTTCAAATTTCGTAACTATTGGAAAATTAAAAATTTAATAGTTGAAACAAAAAGTACCCTACAATCAATCCCCAACAAAATCAATAAGTTAGGTCCTCGACACAGAACTAATAATCATTCCAAATTTCGTCCCTATTAGATAGAAATTGTGACCTATACCATGGTAACAAGAAATTGGCTAAATCAATGTGATTTTTTCCATTGATCATTACATTTATCTACATCTCATTCCCGTTGCCCAAAATATGATTTCCTATCAACCCATAAAGTCAAAAGGGCCTTTACTAAAAAAAAATTCACTCTCTATGGTATATCTGTAGAAAAATTAGTAATACACTTGAAAACGTATATTGAAATTTGAAAAACTGAGAGTCATAAAAAACTAAAGTTATCCACGATGAAAATAGAAGTATGAGATGTGAGGTTGTGTGTGCGAGAATCAAAAAAGAACAAGAGAGATGTATTCACGATAGAATTTATTAGCAGACTAAAAAAGCATTTTGAAATAAAATATAATATTCTACAGAATGGCGAAGCACAGCGTTATCGTAGTCTGAAAGTAGGGGAAGCGATTTGTGAGTAGAGCAGAGTGTTGATACAAAATCCCACCTCATCTCATTCTTCATCATCATCATCATCACGTCAATCTATATATATATATATATGTCACACGTACACTCTCATCACGAATTGCTTCCCCTACTTTCTGTTACCGATAATGCTGTTGCTTCACCATTACGTATTTTACTTGAAATTATATTTTTAGTCTGCTAATAAATTCTGTCGTGAAAACTTCTCTCTTACTCATTTTCGTTCCTCGTATTTACTGCCTCACATCACAGAGTGTATGACATATATATAGATCGATGATGATGATGAAGAAGGAGATGAGGTGGGATTTCGTTACAACAGTATGTGAATAACAGGATTGTGGTGCAGTCTATGTGGTAGTAAAGATACTATAACTCTTTCCCCCTTGAAAAAAAAATCAAAAACTGGAAATAAAAAAATATTATTTAAGGAAATTATTTTTGGCTGGAAAATTGCCTTAGAAATTAGAATAAGAAAAGTTGAATTAAAAAAAATTAAAATAGAAAAAAAAATAAAGATTTGAATTAGAAGTTTGTAAGTTTAAATGATTAGGGTTTTCTTTTAATTCGTTGAGGACGCTGAATCGTTTCTTGTTGAGCTGGAGATATTCTTCTTCCCAACTTGTGATGAAGGTTTTGGTTTGTTAATTTCTAGCAGATTATCTGATGTGGGAGATTTTGATGCTATAGTTGACTGAATAGAGAAGTGCTGCCTGGTTTTCATTGGTGAGTATTGAGGCTGGAATGATACTTGTAATTCTTTGATGCCTGAGGGGGAACTTTGGTAGACAGCAATTGATTGATATGACATTTGATGACGTAGCCAAAGTTGTATAGACAAGACAAGTTAGTTTGCTCCCATACATTTTCACTTTCAAAAACGTCAAATAATAGGATAGGAAAAACACTCCCGCTAGCTTAAGGGTTTATTTTCAATTGACTTTATCAAGAATTTATGCACAACTTTGATTTGTACCACATTTACCCTTCATTTATCCACCATTTTTAAACATCTTCGTACATCTTTCTAGACCGCTAACCATTTCCTGAAATTTTCTGGAGATATCTAAATAGGTTATTTGAAGATTTTCCGAAATTTTGGCTGGAATTGTATGTTTATTTCTTGAGATATTGTTGAAATTTTATTCAAATCCTGTTATTTTAATGATAAGAATTCAATCAAGTTGAGGAATATCAACAGAATTTCAGTGAATCTTGAAATAACCTATGTAGATGTCTCCTGAAAATTTCAACTTTCTACCACTTAAAGTTTTTGCGTAATTGCTTTCAATAACTTAGATTTTATGAATTCTTCTTTAAAACAATGATAAAAATCTGTCCCAATGAATTTATATTAGCGCATACACCATCAACTAGGATAAATTTTCCAAACTCAATTAGGTATGGGATGCTTTTTTTATCAGAGTGAACTAACAATTGTCTTTCTATTCATCTTTGGACGTAGCCATCACAAAGTTCCACTAAATAATGGAGGTTGCCGAACTTTTCAACAATATTTCCAGATTTCCATAATTTGGATGAAGTGTATTGCAACTTTAAACGCTTTCACCTAAATTGAAAGAATGAGAATGTAAGATTAAATTTTTGGGCTTCTCTTTTCTTGATGGCTGTAGTAGGTTGAAACAATTTTGAATAGTTTTCCCAAACACCATTTCTGACAGTTTTTCCTTCAAAAGTGAGGGTGATTCGATAGGCGTGCAAGATTGCTCTGATTTTTTCTTTCAGTAATTTGGGCTCCTCGGCCATTTTCTTCAATTATTGTTTAATGAATTGGACAAAACTTTTGGCCTGTCCATTTGCAGCAGGATGCACAGGTACTATTAGTTGTTGATTAATTCTGCTGAATGCTGTGAAGAGTTGAAATTCTTGAGAAATAAAAATATGTGAATATGTTGAAAATTTTCTGATGGCATTTCCCATTTATGTAACAGTGCTTTAGCAGGTGTTATCTTAAAGTTAGCACAGTTTTGGCAACTTTTAACTATTAACTCAACAGATTTGTCAATGTTTGGCCAAAAAACATAGTTTTGTGCTAACGCTTTCATTTTCACAACTTCAACATGAGTGGTGTAGTTCATGGAAAATCTGCTTTTGTAGAGACTCTGGGATCAGGACATGATATCTATAAAAAATCAACCTATTGTTGAGTGAATAATATGCGTCTTGTTTTTTACTACATTTAAGTTTGTCACAAAGTTGGATAAGACAGGATCCCGTGCGATTGAATTTTTGATCTGCAGGGTGGTAATAGGTGAAAAATTTGTTATTTGCTCAATACATTTATTCTGAAGGTAATGACATTTGGCAACAATATCAGAATTTCTGATTTCAATCAGGAATTTGGAGAAATAATCTGCGTTTGTATGTTGCTAAACTGGATGGTGTTTGATTTGATAATCAAACTGTGACATGTATACAGCATATCAAAGCATATGAGATGCTGCAAAGCCTGAGAGATCTTCGGATGGATAAAAAATCTGATGGATTGGTTTCTTAACCATGATGAAAGTAAATTTGTGGCCATAGATAAACTAGTAGAACTTTTTAGCACCCCAAAACAGAGCAAGTGCTTCATGATCTGATTGGCTGTAGTTGGCTTCAGCTTTCAATAATGAACAAGATGTGAAGGCAATGGGACATTCACTAATGTCAGATAATTTATGTGACGGTACACCTGAGATGCCATAAAAGCTAACATCTGTGGCCAACAGCAATGGGAGGTCATAGCAATATAGACAAAATACTTTTTCTCTGACAATTATTGATTTAATTTCTCTTAATGACTGCTCACATTTAGGTGACCACTGGAACAGAGAATCTTTATGAAGGATATGATTCAGTGGGTGCAGAATTGTTGCTGCATTTTTGATAAATTTGATAATAATTTACTGGTCATAGAAATTTACAAACATCATCAATATTTTCAGGATTAATGATGTGGCTCAGGTATTTGATCTATGTGACGAAGAAATCACGTTTACTGAGACTGACATGTAAATTATTCTCTCGGAGTCTCTAGAGCAGTGTGCGCAAATGTGTATCGCTTTTGGAGAGAGTTTGACCTTGAATAAGAATATCATCAAAGTACGCTACAATTCCTTGCAAGTACAGGGTAATCTGGTCGATGATCTGGTGAAATAACTGGGTGCAACTTTGGTACCAAAGCACAAACATTTCACTAAGAATATTCCTCTATGAGTGGACAGTGAGTATATTTTGGTTGTAGCATCATCTACAAGAAGGAGCAGATATACATTGCTAAGATCTAAGTTCTGTTTGATAGGATTACACTAACTTACGCCAACTCATACAGGTAGAGCTATTCCACAAATATTCAAGTAAAACTCAACGCATCATCATATAGGTAATATTCCTACATTTGTGGAATCACCCTCTTGGGGTAAATTAGTGGTCCTATCAAACAGTGCTCTAATTTGCAATAATACACACCTTGTCTGTACCAGTTTATCTGAGACATCAATTTTGAGCTTTTCTTTGAGTAGTTTGATCAGCTTAGCCTGATTGACTATCATCGCCCTAAGTTCATCATTTGTTGGGATTCTGGTGTTTGGTTACAAGATACTGGTAAACAGAGAAAATATCACCACAACACTAAACTTTATTTGAAGTGAACAAAAGAAAATGGATCATCACTGAGCAAATCAGTAATCAATTTTAAAGGATTTAACATCAGGGAACAATGAAAACATTCATCTTATTGCCTAAGTTATAGTATATTTTTAGAAGAATTAATAATACATTTGAAAATGTATATTGAAAAACTGATAGTGGACCAATAATGAAAGATGATTTCTGGTTAGACATGGCGGTGCTAAATAGGCAACCAGAATGTATCTCTTGACTTGCTTTCTGCAGTGAACTCAATATAAAATATTGGAATGCTCATAGCTCATAACAACACGTATTATCGTAGCAAAATGGTGTGTTAAAAGAGACAGAGATAATGGGGTGGCAGAAAAATGTAAACAAACATATCAGCTCTTCATAAAATTACTTCTTTTTTAGTATTTCTCTGAATTTCTTCAAGAATTTTTACGAAGAACACTGATTTGTAATTATTGCTTATCATGAATTAATTTCACTACTGATATTTAAGACCATCAGGCTAGAACTAATTAGTTGATCTATGTTTTAATTTTATATGAGAAAATAGGTAATATAAAACTTAAAACTTGCATAGTAATATTTTATTTTACAGTCTAAGTAGGTACCTACTTAAAAAAGTAAATCCATAGGTAGTTAATAAAATAAAAATTACTTTAACCCTATTGATGTTTTTTATTTTATTTTATTTTCAAAGGTGCATTTTGAAGGAGCCTGAATGGGTTTTTGCTCTAATTTAGTGTGTTATTTATTTTATGCAAATATTAAATATCATGATCGGCTTCAAAAGAAATATAGAAAAAGAGAACTGAGATAAAGAAGTTTTTCTCAATAAGTATTTTTTTCTCTTTCACAGTCTCAATTTCAACTTGAATGTGATGTAGACATGCATTAAAATAAATAAATGGCAAAAAAAAGTCAGGTTTGAGCTAGATTGTATACAGAAAAGTAATTAGGTACTATACCTACTTCAAGACATTTCTGCATTAAAATTGACTTATGTAAGCAATGAAAAGAAATAATACTACCATATGGACCTGGGCTTCCTTGCATAATTTAAAGTTTGTATGTAGTCTACTATCTTTTTAGACATTATAAAGGTTAGCAAATGTTTAGGCAGTTTTTACTACCTGTAGGTACTTACTGGTTCGATCTTTTACAATTAGTGATGTTAACTGAGAGGCAGATGGTTGAAAATTGCCAAAGATAAGTTTTCTACTTCTTCTTCATATGATGTACTACCACATAAAAAACTACAAAACGCAGGTAGCCTTAACTATGAGATTAACAGTATCAACTTTATACTCAAGTGGACACCCATAAACTCGAAAATGTGCAGAAAATATCCCAAAAGTACATTTGACCAATGTAAAAATATTCAAACTCATCAGCTCAAATATTAGGTGAATAAATAAATACGTGAATTATTATACTTCATTCTTATAATAGTTCACATTTATCTGAGATTTTCTCAACTTTCAGTGTTTCTAACAAGAAAATAATTTATGCCATTTTATTCTCTATTAAATTTCCAATAAAAAATACTTCACTCGTTTTTTAATTTTTCCACTCCATCAAAAAAATAACAAATAAAAATATCCGTTCCTATTCCATTTCTATACTACCATTAACGGACATGAGTAAGAGAGAGAACGAAAACTTTTTTTTTTGCCACCTTATTACTGTCTCTTTCTAATGCACCATTTCGTTGTATCGCTGGCTGCGAGCATTCCAGTATATTATATTGAGTTCACTGGCTTTGTGTTTATGTACGCTATACTTGTGAATTTAAGGGATGTTTTTATCAAATGTATTTTAAATTAGTGAACTCACGCCAAACATTGGAAATATGCAGAAGGTACGCTAGGGTTGCCTAATTATTTGCCAGCATGTCTTGACATTAAAAAATACATTGGTCTTATGGAGCTTTACTGGTCCTGTAGCTGTACTATATAAAGTTGTCCACGTACCAATTTTTGTGATGTAATTTTCATTTCACGTTGGCTTTGACACTTGGCTTCAAGCATTAGCTCAATAAAAATAAAACTTTCGATTTCGGCTTCTTATCAACATGTGGAAAAATAATAGATTTATTTCTAAAGAACAAATAAATATGATTTATAGCCTATAAACTTAAGATTTACCTACAAAAAAGTTTTTTGAAGAACTTATTGAAACTTTGAGAGTACTTTTGCAAATTTTTCCTGAGAGTATTCTGCAGGTATAGAATGAGCTCATTATACTAACTGCACTAGTTGCTCCAATGGTAACTACAACCCTGTGATTTATATTTTTAGTTCTGTGACAATTTTTTGGAGTACGAAAATTCAAAAAATTAAAACATTCAATTAGAATAATTTCTTTAGTGAGAAATGCTGGGAACTTTACTAATGTCACATCTGCATAAAATGCTAAGACTAAAACATCTATAGCCCAAAACTGACCAAATCTTTCAACATATTGTACTAAAATAACAGATGCAATTTTTTTGTGCTCAAGGGGAATCATGGCCCCCCTTGGATCGGCCACTGATGACTGGTAAATGAAATTGAAATTTTCTTTGTGTTAGTCTACAACATCGGAATACCATATTATTTGGAACACAATTCGGAATTTTTCCTCAAGGCTCAAGTCCAGTTAGAACCGATATTTTGAATTTTTATCTTCGTGTTAATTGGTTTTGAACAATTTTTATATAATACCTATCTATTAGAGTGGGTGTGCGATGGAGGATAAACTCAAGTTAACTTTAAACTTGAGAGTATATATGAGTTGACTATTGAAAATTGACGAGTTATTCTCAGATTAAAGTTTAATGACCACTCTAAAAAGTATCCTTATAAGAATAACTATTTTTCTACCAAACTAGAACAACTGACAGTTTTCTTCCAATGAACCAAAAGTACGAAATTTCATGAAGAAATCCCTGATATTATACAGTACCCACTTATTACATAATATAGGTATGTTATAAATTAGAACAATAACGTTTTTCTTAAGGTTAATTTCAATACATAACTCGCGCGAAATCTCAAGGAAATTTTGTGTGTGAGGAAGAAATACCACGAAGAATGGTTTTCACAATATAGAGTGAGTGACATTGAATTTTAATTTTTTTATTCTCGTCTTCTAAGTTCTCGCTTCGTCGAATATTTCCGAGTTGCAATTATTTTATTACGTCTCATTTTAAACAGTTAGGAACAGATTTCTAGACTGGATTATCTTCTCCATACAATTTTATACGTAGGTACTATACTTAAGCTGTACATTAAAATTTCTGCGGTGGATTTGAGGTACCTAAGAGACTGTAAAATTCACGACCCTCTTCTTTTTCGCAGCATATTGCGATGGTTCGCAATCCTATAAAGTATGAAGAAGATGGGTTGATCGCTACCTTTTTTTTTAGCCTACCTATCAACAGATTGATGTAGCTTAATATTTTTAATTTCATACTTAACCTATGTATAATGAAACAGCAAAAATATAATGATCTCATCTAGATCTCAAGTTCCCATTTATATAGAATAACTAGTTGCTCCCATATGTTCCAGTTTTGTTTGTCCCACGTCTCAGATAGCCAACCACATTGCTTCGATACCTTATATAGCGACTCTGAGATGAAGACAAACACTAACAGGAAATTATGCTATACAATTTTAGAAGCCTATATAATAAAAAAAATTATTTTAACACTCTTTTTTCGGTAAAAAATTGTCCAACAATTTATTGAACCTACAATTGGACTGTAGATTTGAACACTACATTCCAAAAAATATCCCTTTTTATGTATCATCTTGATAAAATGATAATATAGATAGGTACGGTAGGATATATAAAATTATATTATCTTTATTTTGTGTTCTCAAACTATTGAATCAATCTTAATTTAAACAGAACATTTTTATTCACAGGCTCAAAAAAATATCCTGTAATGTATCAGATGATTTACTATGAAATAATCATCTTCACCCTTTTTTTGCGATTACAAACAGCCAAAGGAGCCAAAAATTGATTCAACTCAAAATTGTACCTAAAAATTGAATTCAGATTCCCAATAAAAAACATATCCCACGATGTATCACTTAATAATATTTAAAAAATTATCTTAACCCGCCTTTTTATGGTCTCAAAGTGTTAAACAATTGATTTCACTAAAAATTTTAATTTGAAACACTGAAAAACGTGTCCCAGTCAATGAACTGTTTTTTTGTGTCAACTTCAGCTTTTCACTGGAAAGGTTTTCTTTGCTGAGGTAGTTATTTAAATTTTCTTTAAAGATACACTAATTCAAACATATGATAAAAGCAGCAGTTGTTGAACATCAGGAATCTTTGAGTGGTTTGTTGTTGTTGACATCAAATGGAAAAAGCCTGTATTGTATCATCGTATCATTTTTTAAATACAGTACCTACGAGGTTATGGACCTGGTATACGTTGACATGATTTGATGATGTGATATGGTTAAATGATAGAGGTTGACTTTTATGAACGGATAAACATAGGTGTTGGCGGTTCGAATGCCGGTTCTGTCAATACCTACATTGGTGATCTGGAGTGTAACAAGAGAATAGCAGGTAAAACATGGAACTGTATTTAATTGTTTTTTATCTGAGCCACTATCACTATTTCCCGCCAGTCAAAAACTGTATTGTACTAATTAACACTGGCCCAGTCGTGGGTGAAACATCGTGTTTTTTCAATATTTGAAACAATAATGCCTTCAATTTGAGAGTATGTAATTTCTTATACATGGATTTTTGTCTGTTTTATCAAGTTCTATCCGCATTTACCAATTACCAGCTTGCCTATCAAAATTCTAACGTCTTGAGTAAGCTAAATAACTGAATTACATACTGCTTATATAAGAATTTACGATGGTTCTTTGAGTCCTTTATAAAGTTTGTCCAACAAAAGATAGTTCCTGAGACCGACCGCAACCAGCATCAACTTTACTATTTTACACCGGTCATAATTATATGCATTGTTGCCACACATCTTAATGTTGTTACCTAATTTGAAATTATAATAAAAAATTCAAAACAAATTTTTTTTTGGAAACGTTGTTTTGAGCCGCAAGAACCATCTTTCGTTGGAATGACTATTATGAAAAAATTGCAGACTTTATTTAATTTCCAAATAAAAAATTATGATTAATGAAATAACAAAAATAACAAAATACCAAACTTTAAAAGGCCACTATTATAGTTTTTACGAAAATATTTATTCATTAAAAGTTACATAAACGTGAAAAGTGTAAATTCGACTAGATATATATTGTAAACATTAAAATAATTAAATTTTTGAAAAAAATTAAATCAACTGCGTGTAGGGACATAAAACATAATAAAACTAAAATGTTGAAAACAAGTTTTCCAGGTTTTATAACAGTAATTTTTTTACAAAGTGGAATTACAACTAACCAGTCACTGGTGGAAAGGCCTTCCAAGTCACATGTTATAAATATGTAGGTACCTAATACAAGATTTTTGAATAAAGCAATTTAGATCCCTTCATATTAAATATTTCTTGATGAAATTTTTGGTAAATTTCCTTATAGATGTACTGTCAAAAACTCTCCACTTCCCATTTGATTTCAATCAATTTCATGTCATTCTTAATAATAGGTACTTATGAAATCAACATTCATAAATATCATTTATTGCACAGTTTAATTAGTGAGAACCAAACAGCATTGATTTCCATATTAATATCAAAAAGTATTTCTGCCAGCAACTTCTTCTGTTGTGATTCAACTTTGTAAAAAAATTACTGTTATAAAACCCAGAAAACTTGGTTTCAACATTTTAGTTCTGTTACCTATGTTTCATGTTCCTACACGCAGTTGGTTTCATTTTTTTTTACACGCTTTTATTATACTCACTCAATTTGTTGAAGTACACCGGATGACCAACTTCAACGCTGCTTTCACATGTTGCGACACACGTACACATACACTTATATCCGTTTTTATCAGTTGTTTTTCGAATTTTTATTTGTTTCTGTCTGGGAAAAAAAGTGAGAAATTTTATTTTCTCTTTCGCCGTTATTTTCTTCTTCAAATTATAAAAACGTATTTTTTTAACCTAATTTTTAAGTTATTCAAAATTTAATTATTTGAATAATTTTTTATGAAGTGAAATATAAAAGTCTAGCAGTTTTTCACAATAAGAAGAATTTACTCTAGAAGTGACAGATAATTGTTGGTATTGTAATATTTGGACAAAACTAAATATGATTTTCAGCCTATTGTTTTCTCTAAATTATGACAATTCAAATTTATTTATTGGTAAACAACCAAATTCCAATCAGATGCAAGGAAAAAAAATTCAAAGTTTAAAACTGATTTTAAATACTGTTTGATTTACTATATTGCACTATATTAATAGTAATAGTAACAATGATTTAACAAAAAGGTGTATCAAAAAATGTATGCTGTGATGTATCACACAATAAAATGTGGAAACTCAACATTATCCCCCTTTTGGGGCCTATTGGGAATTAAGGAATGAGTCAAATAGAGTAATGAACACCAAATTCGGACTCAGCACCTCAAAAAATATATTCGGTGATGTGTCACACAATAAAATGTGGAAACTCAAAATTTAACCCCCTTTAGGAATCCACTGGGGGTTGAAAAATTGATCAAATGAAAAATGAACACCAAATTCGGACTCAGCGCCTCAAAAAACATACTTTGTGATGTATTGCACAGTAAAATGTGAAAACTCAAAATTTAGCTTGTGGAATGTTTATATGTGCATAACTATAAGAAAGGGTAATAATAATACTGAGAGAATGGTGTTATCTGAAATATTTATATAACCACAAGAAATACCATATCCTAGATACTTTTGGGTGATCCAATCAGCATGCGGTTATTCCGTTTTATTTGGAATTGGGACTTCTGATTGGTCATCTTACTTTTTTGATGAAAAAAATCCCCAAATTTTGAATCTAATTTCTGGGTTATCTATGGGGAATATTTCGGATTTCTTTGGCCAGTGTTACCATAAAAATACTAATTTTTTGAATCATCATTCGTAATTTTAAAATGAATATTGAATGCTGCAGAGTGGTACAAAATTTCGTTAGACTGCCAGAAAACGGGTCAAACGCAATAACTCGTTCTGAGGCTGTCGGTAATGAGAACTCCAAGGTGAGACAATAATTGTTTTTTAAGCATGTGATCGGCGGAAAATGATCCTTGTCCGCCCGTCTCCATTTTCTTTATGCTCAGAACCTGCCAATCGTAGGTAGAATTTTGTCAAAAAGGTACAGGGGGATAACTCCCCGGTATTATCCAATTTTAATTATAATGTATGTTTTGAATAAACTGTAAGATTTAAATAACAATTTTCTACTTTTTCCAAAAGTGAAAGGGGAAAGGATAATTTCATGTTTAGGTCAGTTTAGCCCCTTAAGTCTTCCTCCCAACCCTGCTTATGATGCCAATGTTATTAGTACTGTAGGTATATCTTGGTATTCTAAGTTATAGAAGCTATACAAAGTTCTGGTCACTCCGCTCCGTTTCTCGGCAAAATTTCAACTGGAATTTGTATTATAATATTATTTATGCAGCTATAATTTACCAAATTCTTACGTCATTATCGTAGACATTATTTTTGTGTTCATTTATTTTTCATATTTCTACCTCTCTGTCTCTTAAACAAACCAACTTCGACGCGAACATAAATGCATACAATCTATTCGATGGGAATGAAGGATTCTTTGGTTGGAAATGAATGATTTTAGACGACGTCGTTTGCTGTTTCAGAGGATGGAAATATGATATGAGGTCAAGGTTGAAAGTGGTGGACCAAAGAGTGTCGATATATAATAAAATAAAATGAACTCTAACGCAGCAGCAGTTCGGTGAGAAAAAGTAGGTTTTCAAAAATTATGAAATTGGTATTCGCATTGAAATAGCCAAAAAGTTAGGAATAGATCATAAAATTGATAATTATACGATTGCGTATTCAAATTTATAGTTTTTGACCTAAAATTAAACACAGTGTACAACCATTAACCCGTTCGAACTCGAAACAAAAATTGACTCTATGGAAATAACTGTCCGGTTGATCCGCACTAAAATCGATGAAGTTTAGTCGTTGGCTTACAGTTGTTCTTAATGTTTGTAATATTTTAAGACAAAAATTTCGACCTATAACGTAGCGGAATTTGGTCATAACATTTGAAGGGACTAAGTTTCAGTCATGTGTTATCTGTAACTATAACCTATAGGTGTTATTATTTCTACCAGCTTGGGTGAGGAGTTGCTCGTATCTGTACAGAATATGAACGAGATTGCTCGTACTCCCTGGGGATTTCTTTATTTTTCGATGTTATCATTATAGTGAGGAAAAATATATGAAAATTTAGCAAAGCTGAAACTACAAAACAAAAAGTCGGCTTTTCATTTCTTTTTTAATATTAATACTTTATAATATTCACAATGTTTTTGTACAAAGATTTCATTCTTGACTTGAATAAAAATAGTATCAGTTTTGACTTTTAATGAAGATGATAAAAATATTGAATGTGTTATTGAAAGTGAAGAAAGTTTTGAAAAATTTTCACAAAAGCTGAAAGAAGTCGGTATTTCATTTTTAATCCGTTCATCAAATACTAAAAGTACATCAATGAATTCTGAAAAGGTATCTTCTAACTTCAGACCTGTCAGACGCATCAACTAAGCTACGAGTTGGACAGGTACTTGGGCTATTTTAAATATGACGAAGTTTTTTTGGACATCACAAGCTAATATTGTTTTCATAAAACATTCAACTTAAATTCGACGTTACATCAATAATCTACAAAATAAATTAGGGTACTTAATTTTTTGGTAAATGTAAATTGAAAAGTGAAAAATTCCCACTCTCCAGTCTCCCTTAACTCTAATGATAAAAAAAATCTGATAACTGAGGCCAATATTCACAAACGTCACTTTAACTTCCCTTCACTTAAATTTCACTTTAAAAAAGTTTTTTACACAATTTTGTATTTATAAATGTGGTAACATTGTATCTCTTACGAGAGTTCCAAGGTAAAAATAAAATGTTACCACTTTCTCAATTCCAAAATCGTGCTAAAAGTCATTTTTAAGTGAATTTTATGTGAAGGGAAGTTAAAAGGATGTTTGTGAATATGGGCCTGAGACTTGTATTTCTATACCACTTTGCATGATTCACTGAATCATTTGAAAACAAACGCCTCACTCAAGCTGGTAGAAATAACAACACCCATACCCTACGACCACCTATCTGCCGAAGATATATCTCGTCTTTCATCTATCGGTGGATTCAAGAAAAGAGGTTATTGATCAGCATATCACGAAAACGGTTCCATTGAAAAAAAATGACAAATTGTCGCGAGCGAAACGATCGCAAAAATTTTTCTGGGACCTCTGATGGGGGGGCTGAAATATCGACCTCCTTGAAAATTGTGCCAAAACGAGTGTCCTTCTCACAAAAAATTATGCTTTTGCAGAGTTTTTTTGCTGAGTAACGCATACATGAATTTGAGCTTTCAGTGTCAGAATTCTCGTGGGCTTATGAAACGGAAAAAGTAGTGAACGTACCCATCCCCACCTCAAGTCATTTCATGAGATCGAAATTAATGAGGTACCTATAGTTTTTCATAAAAACCTACTTAAAAAGACCAACGTTCCGTTTGTGTGAAATGCAAAGACAGACTGGTCATATATTATGTAACATATACGTGTACAGCATATACTGCATGTGTGCAGGCTATATGTTCGAAAGGAGCGAACGAACGAACCGAGAAATTCGCCACTATATGTTCCTCCAAATGAGATGGAGAGGGAAAGTATAGCGTCTTCATTCCCACTGTAGTGACTGTAGGTATTATAATATTATACCCGCTCAAATATGGTGAATAATTATTTATTTTTATTTTTTGTTCTCTGTTGGTAATATTATAACCTTTTGGTTCAAGTGATTAACTTTCAAGGTGTATGTACAGGCCTATACCTACTTAATTTGATGAGAATTTTTGTCATTCGATTTTAGCGCGAATTTCAATGTCTTTGCCTCTTGTAGGTAGGTACTGTAAATTAATGTTGTGAACTAATTCAGTGTTAATCTGGAAAACTACGTTACCATATTTTCGATTCTAGCTTTATTGTTTTGAAATTTTCCCTCCGAGGTAGACGCGACTAAATACTCCTTAGGATAGGTACTACCTATGGTAAATTATTGAGTTAGGAAATTTATGGCTTTTCTATCTAATATGATACGGATAAGCCATGTAGTTCGTTCGACTCAGATGTATTCTTATACACATAAAAGAACTGCTACACTCAAGTTCTTGAGGTTCTCAACAAGTTCGGTCAAGAGTGAGAACTTAGTTTAACCATAAAATTTCAGTTCTGCGAATTGACAACTAACAAATCGGAAAAAATTTATGTTTTTAAACACACACTTGAAACAAATTTAAAATAAAAAGGTACATACTCTGAATAAGGAGACGAGTAGACCTCAGCAACATACTTCAACTTTTAAAAAATGGCAGTTCTATTTGGAATAGTGCGGCACTAGAACTTCGATTAGGCTATTCAATTTACAAGGGTGGAATCGTGGAAGTGAAGAAAAAAATTTTTCTACCAGATATTGCTGAAATACCCCTGAATTCATTCCGTTAAAAATCAATTACATCCCCAAACTCCCATTTTTTTCATTTTTCTCTCTATATTAAAAAATAAATTACAGTAAATTCGAAATCAGAACCTCAAACAACATACCTAACGATGTATCAGCCAATAAAATACGAGAAGTCAAAATCTGACCTTTGAAAGCACCCCGATGATGGAAGAATGGTTTAAACGAAAAAACAAAAAATGTCAAACTCGGTATCAGCACTCCAAAAAATATACCCTCTGATGTATCACAACAAAATATGAGAAGTCGAAGTTTAGCTCCTTTCTGAAGCCTTTGGGATTGAGGAATGGGTTGAATTAAAAGAATAAACGTCAACGTCGAAATCAGAACCCCAAAAAACATACCCTCTGATGTATTACAAAATAAACTACAAAAGAACAATCCAAAACTGCTCTTCTTTTATCGTGGGCTTTTTCCTCCAAACCCCATTTTTATTTTTTATTATAATTGGGACTTCGTCCCCAAACACCATTTTTTCGTTTTCTTTTTTTTTCATTAAAAAAACTTAGCAGGTGTTGCGCAGTTCAAGGGAGCTATTCCACTAACACTTAACGTCGTTCAGTCACTTACACCCTTCACGCCTCTTTTTACATTTTGAACTCTACATATCCATGACTAATAATTGTTGGTTGGTCCTAATCCTTCTTATTTCGTACCTTAAAATAACTCGCCCTAATAAAATTTCACTTTATTGGCAATATAAAATAATTATTGTTTCCATTCGTGGCTTCTCTATCTGTTCATTCAACTCTCATAACACACCCACTCCGCGAATGACGTCACCTCATATGAAATTTCATACTCTGTACATTATATATTGCAATTTATGTTTTCAGTCATTACACTTCTTCGATTTGGTCCAACATTGTCGTCTTTTTTTTCTACTATGCACTATTATACTCTGCCAAACCACTGTATGGTAATATTTATAGTGGCATACCCACTAGTTTAGTTTAGCGTCCATGAGACGAACAATAATACGTTGTCACACTCCTCCTCACCTAAGTGTAACTGTTTGGCGACTGCCACAACACCAGCACAGGCAACACAACTCTCCTGCTGTGTTGCCAAATCGATGCGCCCTGTAGGTGCGCACCAACTCGTGGCCAGTCCACGATACTGGGGGCGGTGTACACCAAGCTAACCCTCTGGGGTTAGTTTATCAGTTTGAGGCTTGTCCTGAAAAGAGAAATTTACCGTTTTACGGGTAAAGACATACATATTTATAATGCGTTTATTTATAAAAATATAAAACAATATAAAAACGACTAAGACTTTTTAAAACGAAGTCATAAAAAACAAAAACAAAATATATTAAATTTATAACTTCCGCAGACTGCCGGACACGCGAAGATATGATTAAAGATAAGTTTGGCCATAATGGATGGATTCTGTAAGGAAGAATGGGAAATTAGTCAGTCTGCTTATTACACCAAATTTATTGGTTATAATAAAGGGTGGATCGATCCACTGACACTTATCATTCGCTTTCACCTAGATAGGGGGCTAGACAACGATAATGAGTTATTAAAAATAGCTCTTAAGTCAGTCAATTAGAAAATTGTAAGATGGTGCCAATTTCCATCAGTTAATTTTCTAAACACTTAGTCTCGTATGTCATTCAGAACAAGTCATGTTGATAAAGTCTTCAATTTGAGGTTATTGGGACTCTATCACTACTATCAAGTTCTAACGGAGCCAAAAACTTTAAGGGTCTAGTGACTGTTTTTGAACTTGGTAGTAAAATTTCGACGGACTTTTCCATCACGGGAAGGGGTCAGGGATACAATTTTGGCAATTTTGTATATTCCTGGCTTGGTCATATAGTCAAACACGTGAACTATATCACCAACTTTTGGTTCAAAATTTACTGTTCGGTAAACATTATCGACACCTTTTTGTATTTTATCTCTCAAGAATGGGAGATAAAGATTTTTTCATGCAAGCCATAATTTTGTTAAATTCTCTTGATCAATTTTCCTCAGATTCTGTAGTGTTTTTGTCGTTGGAGTATTATCCAATGGTTTCTCAAGATTTAACGTAAAATTTCTAAGATTGGCATGCATGAAGTGAGCTGGTGTCAAAGTTATTTGATCAGCATCATCAACGGCAGGGCATAATGGACGTTCATTCATCATAATTTGAATATTTTTTAATGCAGCTTGAAAGTTGTTTTTATGATGAGAATGATATCCTAATACTCTATAGAAGGTTTGTTTAAAGACTCCTATAAGCCGTTCATACAGGGCACCATACCATGGAGCTTTTGGCGGAGTAAAGTGCCACGTAATTCCTTTTTGTTTTAGTTGATCGCTAATTGTATTGTCAGCAACAATAGTGTCCCAAAATTTTGGTAAATGGGTAGCGATAACTAAAAATTGTGCGGAATTGTCGGACAAAATTACTTTTGGAGTTCCGCGGTCCGCAAAAAATGTTTGGAAAGCAGTCCAAATTTCACATGTTGTTAGACATGAGAGTGATATGAAATACACTGCTCTTGTTGAGAGACAAGTGAATATCAAGATCCATTTTTTATATATCGGAGAGGTTGGAGTTGACAAATCCCTTTTCTTTTTTGGCAGGAATTGATCAAAAACTCCAAATGGTCCAAAAACATCCACACCTGTGTAGGTGAATGGATGAGAAAAGGGCATCAATCTAAAATCTGGCATGGCCGAATGCGTTGGTTGGGCAAACGGGCGTTTATCATGTTTTTTACATACAACACAAGTATTCCTTAATATTTTTGGTAAAACTTGCATAGATCTGGGTACAAAATAACTTCTGCGAAAAGCAGACATAGTAAATTTTATTTCCGCATGACTATTTGTTGTATGTACGTTTAACAAAATTAATTTTGTTAAATGGGATTTTGGGTGAAGTAATACAGGAGACAATACGTCTGCTGTAAAAGGAGTTTCAGGTAAATAATTCTTTAACCTGAGTATGCCTGATTCATCCAAAACTATTTGAAATTTATCATATAATACATGTTCTGGAGGATTATGTGATAAAAGAATTTAAACAGGTCAGGGAAATATTTCATCTGATCTGCATAAATAAAACATAAGAGTGCAAATTGAAAATTGTTTGGTAAAATTGCATAAGGTTTTGTGCATCTAGAACGTCTAAGTCTCTTGGCAGAAAATTTTCTAAGTGCATTTAAACAGCTGTAGAAAACACGTTCTAGTTTTACCAAACAATTAAATTTTTCAATTTCAATTCTAAAAGGAGTGTTTTCAGGTTTATGAACAAAACTAGCAAAAGGGTTTTCTCTGACTTTTGAAGGTGGTTTATTTGATAAATCCAAAACTGAGTCTACTTGAGAGTCAGTACTTTGTGATTCAGCAGTTTGTGTTGCAAAGTTTTTGGTTTCACAAATAAAAGTTTTGTTGTTCATAAAAAATTTAGGTACATTTAACTTTTTTGATTTCAATTTTCTTTTTAATTTGGCAGGTTTATGACTGTCAAAGATATCTTCAGAATTTTGAGGAATCAAATTTGTTAAAGTTTCTGATATTAAGAAAGATTCTCTTAAGGTACAAAAGATAGGTGATGATGTGTTATCATCCTCTATCTCTGGTAAAGATCGGATTATGTGAAGGTCCGTTGGTGGCCAGGTGTCTGAATTGTTATATAACCATTCAGGTCCTGTCCACCAAGTTGTTTTTAATAAATCTTCTACAGTTGCTCCCCTAGAACCGACATCTGCTGGATTATCGGCAGTAGGTACATATCTGTATTGTACATTTGGGATCTTTTTAATCTCAGTCACTTGATTGAGAATAAATTGAGTTAACACCCTACGTTCCAACAACCAAGTTAGAACACACTTACTATCAGACCATAAATAAGTTGGACTGTTAGATGAGTCTAGGGGTTGCCTAATATTTTTTATTGCCCTAGCTCCAATTACTGCCCCTAACAACTCCAATCGAGGAATTGTCATTGGTTTCATAGGAGCTATTTGACTTTTGCCTATTACAAATCGTACATCAAAAGAGTTGGTTTTTTGTTTATAAAAACGAAGAAATGCAACCATAGAATATGCCATTTTTGATGCATCGACAAAAATATGTAATTGGCATTTATTCGGATCATAAGTACCCGGATAAAGTTGGCGTGGTAGGCAATAAGATGTGCAAAGGGATAAATCTTGTACCAATTGTGTTGCTATAGGATGTAGCATTGTTGGTAAAGTTTCATCCCATTTGTATCTTTCATTCCAGAGTTGTTTTATGAATACTCTGGAAGGAACATAGGCTGGAGCAAACCAACCATTAGGGTCAAAAAATTGAGATACAATTTTCAAAAAATTTATTTTTGTCCAATTTATATCTCTATCTTTTGTTTTGGGTTGGCTAATGAAAATTAAATCTTTATCCATGTCCCAAGTTATTCCTAATACTTTTACTTGAGGTTTTGTTAATGCGTTTTCAGCGTTAAAGTCTTGTCTCAGTTTGATACAGTTAGTACCCCACTGAGACAACTCCTTGGAAATATCAGTAACCAATTTATTTGAACGATCATGTAAATCTTTCAAGTCTTTATATGTTGGTAAAGAAACGACTAGATTATCAACGTACAAATTTTTGGCATACTTTTGGTAATATTCAGGATCAACTTGCTGAAAATGATGCATTAAGATTGCTGCCAGTAAAAAGGGAGCAGTTACAATTCCAAAGGGAACCCTTTGAAATCTAAAAATAATTATATTACTTTTAATTACTGGTTTTGATGGATCTTTAATCCACAAAAAACGTGTTACATCCCTGTCATCAGGATGTAAGCCAATCTGATGAAATGCTTTTTTAATATCCGCAATAACTGCATACTTTTCTTTGCGAAATGATAAAAGGATTTCAAGTAGATCGGGTAATAAATTTGCACCTTTAAACATACAATCGTTTATTGAGTGTTTAGAGGCTTTAGTCTTAGCAGACCCATCAAAGACTACTCTAAGCGGGGTACTTTTTGTTAAATCTAAAATGCCCTTATGAGGCATGTAGTAAATTAATCCTGGTTTTGCAGTTTCATCCACTAATTCAATCATTTCGAGATCAATTAAGAGATCAAAATATTCTGTGTAACGTTTGAAAAATTCAGGATTTTTAACAAATTTTGGTAATTGACTTTGTAAACGTTTATAACACAAATTATAATGATCTCCTAATGGAGGAGGATAATTTTTATAAAGCCATTTTATTTGGTAACGATTGTTAACCAATTGAACGTCTTTATAAAACAAGCTTAGCGCTTCTGCATCAGCTTGAGCCTCGTCAGAATTATGGGACTCAATACCAATGGCATCAAGTTTCCATAAATTTTCTACTTTCTGTGGATCAGAAAAGTAGACTGGAGTAAAGATATCATTTATTGAAGGGTTTCGTTCAATCAAACCTCCTAACATATTTCCGAAAGCTGTTTCGATAAGTGTCAGAGAGGGTGAAAGGTGCTTAATATTACGGACAAATGACCACATATAGTCATTGCCTAATAGTAATTGAATCGTATGCTCCTTATTGATTGACATGAATTTTAAATTTTTATATTCTGGAAACTCTTCATAAAATTTTGTTAAGTTTGGTTGTTTTAGATTATGGGCTATAACATCCAAAGTTTTTGCTTTAATAGGAATTTTTACTCCATCAGGAGTAAACAAATCAAAGTCTACTGAAAAGGACTTTGTTGGTTTTGAAGTTTGATGTTGAAGACTAGAAAGTCGTAAATTTACTGCTTCATAACCTTTTAATTTTAAAGATTTGAAAGCAAATTTATTGACTATAAAAGTATCAACACTGCCACAGTCCATGAATCCCTGTATTTTAATAGGGTTTTTTATATTCAAGGATTGTGCATACGTTTCAAAAACTAAAAAGGTAGAACTATTTTTAATTTTTGAATAATTGGTAAAACACTTACTATATACAGGTAAGGTGGCCAACTGGTTATTCGACAGAACATCGCAACTTTTCTTTGAAGCTTTCGCCTCAAACTGGTCATTGCCATTTGCCGATGCTTCTTAAGGTGGCTTTACGCTCCCTTAACGTTGCGTACCAGGCATCGCAAATGCCTGTATGTATCGGGTACGATGCTTTCGGGCAGAAGATCGAATTGTGCTGATCACTCAGGCAATTAAACCATTTGCAGTGCTTGGGTGGAGTCCCAACACAGCGATCGACATCTTCATCATGTTTTTCATTACAGCGAAAACACAAATTATGCTGTCGGAAAAATTCTTCCCGAATCTGTTTTGTGTTCCCCTTTGAGGAGAAACACAAAAAACTGTGGTGACGAGCACCACAAAACAAGCACGCATTGGTCTGAGGAGTTATCAGGACTGAGCGTGGAGTGTCCTTAGCCAACTGGATGTCGGCTAATCTTGCGTTTTCTGGAACAGAAGAAGAATCATCTGAATTTTTAGATTTAGATTTTTGTTGTTTCTTCTTACTGTTATTTTTGGGATTGGATTTATCCTTTCCTTTATCATTATTATCATCTTTGCTGAAAGATGCTCCAGCAAAAGCGGGTTTGCCTTTAGGCTTACCTTTTTTATTATCATTAAAATTTTTCCCTTGAATTTTATTTAAATTTTGTTTAGAAGGCCCATCTTTTTCCTCGAAAAGTTTGTGGATTTTCAAAGCAGTGCACTGCGTTGTTTTTCCAGCTTTTCCTGCCTCTTCATTTCTTCGAATCTCTCCCTCGCTCTCTCTTCTATTTCCTGTTCAGTTTCCCAGGAAGTTGGGAAAACTGGATTAGGTAGTTGAGCTGGCAAAGGAGGGACTCGAACTTGATCAACCTCCATTTGGATTGGTTCTTGCTGATTTGGAATTAATTGTGGAGGTTTTGGGAATTGTTCTTGAATTTCCACAATTAATCCCAAAATGTCACCAATCTGTTCTCTGGATTGGGTCACCATTTCCGTTGGAGTTCCCTTCAGAATTCTGCGCAACTCATCAATCAGATATTCCAGGTTTGGAAGTCTGAGGCGTGCTTGCAAAGGAACTACTAAATTGGAATTCAGTAATTCCTTTGTTTCGTCTATTGAGACGATGACTTGGGCCAACAGACTCTCAAAATATTCAATTTCTTCTTGGTTCCTCCAAGAAGAAACAACGGACTGTCTGTCCTGTTGTAGTTGCGATGAGTAGGATCTCCGTCTGGAGGCGCCCTCAAACCCTGGTGGTGATCCAGTTGGTAACCTAGGAGAAGCTAATATGTGATGACTGAGGTCATGTGTTATTTGGCGTGCCTCTTCCTCACGTCTTAGCATACTGGCTGCTTCGTCAAGTTGGTCAACTATTTGTTGCTGCTCGTCGTTGTAGGCTGTATGTTTTCTTCTTCCGGATCCCGTAGGCCTGCTTCAGCAGGGGCTGGGAGGGGTGGTGGAGGTGGCGGTGTTCGAGATGAGGAATTACGTCCTCTGGATGATCCTTGCGATGGCTCAGACATATGGGACATATTGACACTAAATAAAGGACATATACAATTTTTGTATTTTAAAAAATGTCAATAAATTCCATAAATAATTGATTTTATTAAGGGAAATTTTCCTTAAGGTCTTGACAAGTATTGATTTTCTATATCGATACTTTTGTCAATATTTTTTTTTTTTTTTTTTTAAGGTATTATTACGAATAATGTCCGATAAAATATCGGGCATGACCCCTAAGCGCAATGATGGCAAAAAAAATTTTTGTACAAGTTATTTGGTCAAAGGTAAAAAAAAATTTTGTTTTTGACCAAGTAAATTATCATGGATCATGTCTGATGAAAATTTGGTCATGACCCATGGGCGCAATGATGGCAAAAAAAATTAATTTACAAGTAATATAAAATTTAGGCACCTTGATAGGGGGTCTAAAAATGAAATAAAAAGATACGAATTACGATTTTAGAGAGAGAGAAAAAAAAATTTCTGTATACATCGTAATTTTTATTTTAGACAAATAATATCTAAATAGTTTTTTAAAGACGTGATGTTTTTAACTTATGACTGGGTTTCATTAAATTTATTTTTCTAATGAAAGACCTATTTTTGTTACGAGTCATGTTCCAATCAAATTTTGGGCATGACCCGTAAGCGCAATGTGGTTGATAATCGCGACACTGTGTATTTTAGGAATTCACTTATGAAAATTTCTAAAGACTATTTTAATAATATGGATCGTGTGGATTTCGCTGGACCCGTAATTTTTCAATAAGTTTACGATCTCTGAAATCCCTACGGATTACGAAATTATTATTTGAATAATTTCTTCCGAAATTATTCAAAGTTAGCGGTGGTTAGATAAATATGAGCTACCATATATTCTTGTGGATTATAATATAATTTTATCCACATTATCGAAAAATGCTGAAAATTATTAGGCAAATTACATTTCCCTAAGCATATATTATTTAAATAAATGAATATTTAAAGTACTTACGAATGGATTTTTTCTAAATTCAGCCGTAATAATATTAATTCCTTTTGGGAAAGGAATTTAAAGTTTCGTAAAATTAAAATTTCACTGGAAATATTAACAAAAAACAAATTTGTTAAGGCGAAATTACGAAATACCACGTGTATAACAGAAAAGGTTTCAAAAAACGAGAAATATATCGCGAAAAAATCGGCAAAAATTGAATTTTTAGAAACGCAAACGGTCAACACTACAAGTTTAATTAATAATAAATTAATTAAAGTAACAAAATTCATTAAAATCACACAATAAAACAAGCAAAAACGAAAAAAGAACAGCAACGCAAACATCAAATTCCACTGACTAGGTGAGAATGAACAGAACGTACTTGTTCATTTTGTTGGTGGTTGATTTAAGGGTATGTGTGTGTGCGTATACTCTTAACTTGATGTTTGCTTTGCCTCGTTTTTTTTTTATGCACACAGATGCATAGATAGGGTTGTACTATCGCCTTGAAAAAGTGTTAGTGATAGTAATATGATGTATGTATGTGTGAATATTCACACATACATACAATAATATTCGTACATTTGCAGGGAACTGCAAGTGTATGTTGCTTTGTCATTGTGATTTGTTGACCTTGGCAACTGTTGATTTTTTCCATATCGACAAGATCGACATTATTCCTTTATAAAGACGTGGTATTTTCGTTTTTTTAAAAATCGTTAATTTTTGTACGAGTGGAAGAGAGATAGACTGCACTATTTTTCTCTCTCCATTCGTAATAATGACGAAAGGGTATTCGTTAGTATTAACGAACTTCTTGGAAATCTTTTTTTTTTTTTTTTTCATTTCTCCAAAAATTCAGTTGGCGGGGAATTTATTTTAGTCGTAATTATTGACGACTAACTTAAATAGATTAACGAATTTACGGTCGCCATGTTTTACCATATTGACCGTAATTTCTGTCTGTGTATATGACACTATGTGCTGAGGGCGGCGGAAAAAATTATTTAATATAATTTTTTCTGTCTTTATCCTCATTTATACGTGAGTATAAAATACTGGGGGCGGCAAAAAAAATTTTTCTTATACAAAAAAAATCATTTTTTGCCGTCTTCAATTTATTTGAATTTATTTCTAACAATAGGTAGGAATAAAGAATTCGATAAATATTTTCATTTAGTACTGGTGTCAACTAGTACTAAGCACTGTCTTTGTTGAACAATATTATTCAAGTCTTTTGTTCAATTCTTTATACTAGATTTGAGCAAAATATTATTCGTGAGAATAAATGGACTAAAGTCTTTTGTCTTTCAGTGTATTATTCATACATTGGAAAAAATCTTAAAGGGAATTATCTTTCGATGTTTCTCTTTAAATAATGGAAGTGTGTCTGAAAAAATAAAGTCTTTCTTTGTTAAAAGAAATACGTCAGTTATTCTTTCACCTTAGGATTTGAATTTTCGTGAAGAAACTTCAAACTCTAATTTATTTGCATTAAGGCTTTAAATTAATAAAGTCTTAAAGGTCCTAAAGACCGCAAAATTGCTATCTGCTACCATATAGTGGCTTACCCACTAGTTTAGTTTAGCGTCCATGAGATGAATAATAATACGTTGTCACACTCCTCCTCACCGAAGTGTAACTGTTTGGCAACCACCACAACACCAGCACAGGCAACACAACTCTCCTGCTGTGTTGCCAAATCGATGTGCCCTGTAGGTGCGCACCAACTCGTGGCCAGTCCACGATAATATTCATTAGGGAGAAATTTTTTGATACTTAAAATCTTTTTGGTGGAACACCATTAATAATGAAACAAATCGTTTATATTTTTACCAATAAAGTGTTATTAAATCGTTTGTATTGGGTAAAACGTATTGGAATTTTATAAAAATTTTCGCAATTTTCGTATTTTAATCAAGCATAAGATAATTTTACGTACTTTGAAGTTGAAAGTTGATAATAGGCTATTTTAGTTTTGTGATTTTCAAAATTGGTTAATCAAGTTCCGAACGTATTGCTGTCAATATTATTCATACCATAAGTCTATTCGGGTCCAAAATCTTGTTAATTTTTGAGGTCAAATAACTGAAGTTATCATTGAAAACTACCAGACAATGTGTTGCTAGATTCAATTTGAGAAGGCTATCGTTGATTGGTATAGTTCCTAATAGACTCCCTGTTTGTGTGTTTCAAATGGCAGTAAATTCATTGGTGACCACCCCATTTATGCTAGCCAATTGGTTGTAGTTGCAAAATTTGGTATTGCAAACTGTCTGAAAGGCAAATCAATTGAATCGGTGCTCTACATCCAAAAATTCCTCCAAGTGTAGGTACAGTATTGTCAGTATTTGTGTTAAACTAACTTTCAGATAAAAGAATGATACCAGTGTAACGGCCAAAAGAGGTGGTAATGTACCTAATTAAGACCACTTTCGGGAGTACACCATACACAAAATATCACGTACTTAAAAGCAGTAATACTTCTAAAATAAATTCAAGTTTATCATCCACAGACTATCGTGGACCTTAACATTAATTAGAGACTCAATAATATTTTAAACACATGAGTGAGTTTACACATTTAATAAAATAATAATTTGTACATCACAGTACATACATATACGTTAATATTTATACATATACAATCACAATTCAACAAGCAAGACTATCTGTTCACTAGAGACTTCTACAAGAGAGGTTCCAGGTACTTAGAAGTAGCTGTTGAGGAACTGTCGAATTATACTGCCTCTATTCCACTGAATCGAGGGATTATATACTCGTTCAGGGTATGAAAACATACGTGTCGGATAGGTAAAGTGAAGTAGGGTGTTGTTATTATAGGGTTGTGCTGACTCGTCGAGTACTCGAGGGACAGGTACAACTAGGTCATAAATATACAGAAAGTATATCTGTATACATAAAATTAAATACGGGTAATTTAGTGGTTGTTTACAAAGAGTTATAGGATCATAATTGTTGATAAATATCTACGTTTTTGGTATTTGAAAATGAGTGAACGAATATGTTCGTCATTTCTAAAAATAGACGAAAATATACGTTACAACCAGATCAAAATAAAAGAAATCGAAGAAAAAGAAAAAGAGAAATCGAGGAGAAACGAAGAAAAAAAAATCTGAAATGTTTTTTTATTGTTCTGTTCAAAAATTATAAAAATTGGTAATCAGTTGATGTAGGAAGAGCCAATTGTCGGAAATTGGTCATTGTATTGCATCAAAAGTTGTCAAAAACATACAGTCAACGGAGTTATTCCCCAACATACCCACCAAAAAAATGCGTGTGTCATTGGACACCTGGTGGAAATGAAACTTCTCACGAGATATTGGGTAACTACCACTGAATTTGGGTAATCTTTAAAATGAATATCAAATTTGAAATTTTTGCCCTAAAAATCACACCCACTGATGTACCCAAAAAATATAGGAAGTTAAAATTTGGATTCCCTTTGAGGCTACTGGGGGGTGAAAAATTAGTTGAATGAAAAAATGAACATCAAAATTGAAATCAGAGCTTCAAAAAACGTATCAGCTGATATATCACCCAACAAAATATGAGAAGTCAAAACTTGGTCCCTTTCTGAAGCCCTTAGGGGTCGAGAAATGGGTTGAATGAAAAAATGAGCGTCAAATTCGAAATCAGCGCCGGAAAATTTTTATATACTGGCCGATATATCACACAATAAAATATGAGAAGTCCAAATTTGACACCTTTTTAAAGCCCCTGGTTGTCCATGAATGGGTTGAATGAAAAAATGAGCGTCAAATTTGAAATCAGCGCTCCAAAAAACATACCGCTGAGATAAACTACAAATGGAGAATAGATAACAATCCAAACCCCATTTTTTATTGGGGGCTTTACCCTTCTAACGCTAATTTTTTATTTTCTATTATACGAGGGCGAACCCAAACCCCCTTTTGCCTTTTTTTCTGTATTAAAAAAAAAAAACAAGTAAGTGTTTCATAGTTCAGTCCACAGACCTTAAATATTTTTCGCCAATCAATGCTTTATTATTGGCTCCTTCAACTACGTCTGATTTTTTTAGCCAGTAACGCTTTTCGTCCTCGGATTCATCGTGTCAAGGTCATACGCGTGTACTACCGATGCTAAGGAAGTTTCAATTGAAAAAAAAAAACAAAAAAAAACAAAAACAAAAACAAAAACCTGGTAAAATCGACATCTACCACTAAGGTATTCAAAAAAATTCATATTTACTATTTCGTGTTATCTAATTTAGTTCATACAAATTATTGGCTCAGAAAGTTGTTTTTCCTGTATATAAAGAAGTACCTACTTGAAATTGTCACCTAATACACTGCTATTTTTGAGCAACTTTCAACCAATTCTTATTTATCTTTGCAAAAAATCGTAATTAATGTCGCGACTTACTCTCCCTTTTTGTCGAGAGTGCACCAATATGTAGGATCCACGACAAGATATATAAGCGCATGGCTCATTTCATTTGTTTTGTTCGAGGGTGCATTCAACCTTCGTTTTTCATTGCATTTTATTTAGCCGTGATGCAGTTTTGAGCATCAAGATAGTTATGTGTTGTACGTTGGCGCGGTTTTCAGTCTTCTATGAACGGCATTTAGTTTTTTCATTCTCGCCATTTTGTTTTTTCTGTAAAACTTTGTCGCTGGACGTAGTATGTGTTTTCACGATCGCGCATATTTTATTATAAATTAAAAAGATTTGATAAAATTTTTTATTAATTGAATTTATTAGTAGTCAAAATTATTTGCAAGATGTATTTCAGAATGTTTTTAATACTATTGGACTTCAAATTTTTTTTATTTATAGGCCAAATTTAAAAATTTTTTCTCATTTCATTCTTTAATTTAGAGTCTTTAATATTTTTGATTGAGATTAGGTAATCCTTTCCAAGTAACCATTTTATTAAATACTAGGGGGCTTCGCCCTCTGGCCACTTCGCCATCCAACCCCCTCTGGTGTTGCTTTCTTTCGGTGCTTCGCGCCTGAGATTCAGTGAATCAAAAATGAACTATGAATTTGAAAAATGTTTGTTTATTCAATAAAAAAAAAAAGAAAAGAGAAACTAAGAGTCGAAACACATTTCATCTCATTTCACCCTCTTAAGAGATGAATTTCAAAAAATCCAGAAATTGAAGGAAAGAATACAACAATATTTTGGTGCAAAAATTTTCTCGATATCCCATTCCATTGAAAAAATATTGACAAAAATGTAAAAAGAAGTAAAAAAACATTTCACCCACTTAAAGGACAAATTTCCGAAAATTCAGAAATTGATTTTTAAGGAATGAATACAACAATATTTTAGTGCAAAAATTCTTTCGATATCTCATCCCATTGAAGAGATATTGACAAAAACGTAAGAAAAATTCAAAACACATTTCACCCCATTTCACCTCCTTAAGGGATGAATTTCCAAAAATCCAGAAATTGATTTTTAAAGAATGAATACAACAATATTTTAGTGCAAAAATTCTTTCGATATCTCATCCCATTGAAGAGATATTGACAAAAATGTGAGAAAAATTCAAAACACATTTCACCCCATTTCACCTCCTTAAGGGATGAATTTTCAAAAATCCAGAAATTGATTTATAAGGAATGAATACAATAATATTTTAGTGCAAAAATTTCTTCGATATCTCAACCCATTAAAGAGATATTGGAAAAAAATGTAAAAACAAATTTAACCCCTTTTTTGACCTTGTGGAATACCTTGTCGTGAGAGATATTCTCACCAGAAGGAAATTCAACAGAATTTAAGCGTGTTCAGCCACTTCGTACAAACATACGGGTAAGCCAGAACCAGACCGAACACTGGCGATTTTAGAGCCGGTTTGGGCGGTTTTTATACGGCTTATTTACACGCACACAAACACACGTACATAAGGTAATACGTACGTCGGTGAGGGCGGCCAGGTTGCATCATCCCCTATCGTGATAAGAGATGGCTGGCCGGTTCGTGTACGGATTGTGACATTGTTTGGTGATGTCACAATTTGGTACTCGTACATTACCTGCATGTACTTGCAGGTAATTACGATCGAACGTATTTCGTGTTTGGTTTAACGTCGTACAGACGAATAAGTTGGCCTGCCCTTTAGGGCGGCGACTGTCGTCGAGGGGTCCAAGCCCCTTACCTCATACCGTTGAGTCCCCACAGACCTCTTGTGGTGGAATTTTAAGAAATCTTCCCTTAGTGAGCACCTACACTATGATAGTGATGTACCTTTAAAATTTCAAGTCATTCGGTACAGTTGTTTTAGCAGGGCGGTGATGAGTCAGTCAGGACTCAACTTTATTAATATAGATTTTTATTCTAATTCCCTGCTGTCCAAAATATTTTTTCTTTTTGAGACATATTTCTCTATTCATTTTTGAGTCTTTATTATTTAGGGTGTTGGACCTCTTTCATCTCTAACATATGAGTCACCAGCATTTTGAGTTTTTATTTTTCATGTATTTTGTTATGACAAAAATTTAAATATTCTTTTATTTTAAATAATTATTAAAATTTGGTCAACAGGGGTTACAGCAATCCTTTTCTTGTGGAATTTTACCGAGTATTAATATCCGTTATTTATTTCATATTTAGTTAACCATCCTTGTGTTTTATTAACCCATGATTTACGTGTCTCATGATTTTATCACTTACGTTTTTGTGTTTCATTGGAATTTTTCAGAAAAAAAATTAAAATAAATTTAAAATCGATTTTTTTTTTAAATAATTAACATTAATAGGAAATAGATGAGATAGAAATATGGTTGTTGCGGATTTTGAAAGTAAGCTTCTTGCATCTGCAGATAGCACCATAAACTCAATTTTTTCAAAAATTTAACGGCATTTAGTTTGGATTTTGGAATAAGATTCCACTACTGTATAGGTTGAAATTTTTGTCAGAGAGTAACGAAATTTGGTAAAAATTTTTGAACTCGGTTAAAAAAGAGACCTTTTGATTTTGGTGCGGATTGGCCGGAAGGTTTCTGGTATGTCTGTTTATGTTGCATTTTTGGCAGTTTAATGTCTTTAGTGGATACATTTTGAGCAATAGTTACAAAACTTAGAATAATCAACTTTACACTAAGCAGGTATAATATGTTTAGAGAATTTCATTGCAATATTATGCGATATTGGCTAAAATGATTTTAATTTTTTTTATAAATTTTAAAAATCATTAATTATTAAAAAATAAAACTTTTCCAAGGTATAATGTTAATAATTTAAAAAAAAGAAATCTTCATTTTTTGCGAGTATGATGTGCATATTTTTTTTTTTTCAATTGAACAAAATTTTTTCAGGTGTTATTTGTAAAGCAAAATTTATCAAAACCAATTTTATGGAAGAAAAAATTTTGCGCAGCAATACTTCACTAGAAAACCCATTTTGTTAGTTTATTTACATTTAAAACTCAACAAACAATCCTGAATTCCAAATACCTAAAAACATTGCAAAAACTATCAATTGTTATCAATATGCTGTTGAGACCACCAATCTGTCTCCCCTTTCACTCCTGTGAACACACGATTACATTAAAATATATTTTACGTCTTTGTTCGCGGCTACACTGTATTACCATCTCCGCCACTCACTCGTTTATCTCCGTACATCATCGTTTTTCTTACTCAAACTGTACTCAAACTTATATTATGTAACTGATGTAAAATACACACGCTTCTGGGACGCTACTTCGATACATCATGTCAAAAGTTGCGATGTTGTTTCTTAAATTTATCGACTTCCAAAGTCGCGGAGGCACCAGTAGCCTCGAAAATATCAATAAAAATTATAAAACTACTAACTACTTAAACAATCACAAAAATAGTTTAGAATCTTCAAATAATTATCCTCCTGAGGATAACGTTAATCAAATGGATGTCACTTGCTTTATATACAATAAAAAGGGACACATGTCTAGAACATGCCCCAATGAAAAATCTAACTCAAGTAACACTCCTCAACCCGCTAACCAAAATAGTAGTTCAAAACCACAAAACTCAAATAACACAAATTACCAAAATAAATCCCAAAATAAATCAAATTTTCATGTAAAATATTCAATGATGCTCCACTCAAACCTGAATCACTTGAGGTTTGATGACATTGATAAAGAATTCCAATGGCCTGCCCCCCCCCACAGTATCAAAAATTGAAACAAAAAGAACCAGTTGCACACAATGTTATTAGATAACGGAGCAGATGATCATGTGGTCATTGACCTTTCAAAATTTAGCAACATTTGTAAAGTAGACAATACTCAAAAAGCACTTTGTGCCAAAAAAGGAGTCTTTGTAAATCCCACACATGTCGGATCCATGTACGTGAATGTCTGTAATTCCAAGGCAGAATTTTCCACAATACACCTAAAAGAAGTTAACTATGATCCTGATTTGAGCCTAGACATCTGGTCTGGAGCAAGAATCATGGAATCAGGTACATTTAAGATAGTTACTGACACAGATTACGCAGACATCATCAACAAACAAACAGGTGAAATTACTATAACCGGTCCAAAGAGAGGTTCTATGTATTATATTGATTATGAAATAGTGGAAGAAGAAAAAGTCTATCAAGAGCTTGTATGTGTGCCTGTATCACAACCAAACATAAATCAGGAAGATCATATAGATGATCATAATCAAACTTTCAAAAATAAAAGTGATGAAGAAATTGATAATCCACAAAATGAGCAGGAAAACATTGACTGTACTCAAAATTTGCAAGATGCTGTAGTGGAAACAGCCCATCAGTAGGTTTATACCAAATCAGAAGACAAAATAGATACTGAAAGTGTTGGTATAAAAAGAAAGCACAAAAAGAACATAAATTGGGTGTTCATTGCCAAAATATTCACGCATCTTCATCCACAGCAGCTGAATTGATAGCTTTACACGACGCCTTTGAGGATATTGAAGTAGCATGTCTCCTAAACTGTGAATTCTTCTTTGTAGATTCTTCTATAAAAGTTTTTGAAGATAACATATCTGTTATACATGTTATTTCAGGAGGAGGTTAAATGCGTCTTCGCATGCTAATGATCAAATGCTATGATTTTGCCCAAGCATATCAAGATAAAATATTTTAATTTTGTCAGATAGCTACTAGAGACCTACACGAGTACGTAAAAAAGTAATCGTGTAGGAATTGCCGATTATTTTACAAAACCATGTGAGTACGTAATCAAAAAAATATTACTCATAGCGGCGTGGCATCGTAGGCATTGTAACAATTATACTCGTAGGCACTCAAACCCTATCAAACTTGCAGATACATAAGAACGATTATTGTGAAAATTTCAGCTCAATCCCTTTTGTAGTTCCCTCAAAATCCTGGAAAAACCACTTTTCCAGAATCTTTTTGCTCTCCAGTTTTCTCGCAAACTATAACTGAACCATTAGGCACCAAACTCCTATCAGACTTGGTTCTATATAAGGACTACTCTACCTTTCATAAAAATTTTAGCCTTATTTATTTCGTAGTTTTTTCAAAACCATGCACACAAAATTTTCTTAAGCAATTTTTTTTCTATTTTTCTTCAAAACTATTGAACAAATAGGCACTAAATTTCTATGAGACTAGCGCATAGGTACATAAGAACAATGTATTATGAAAATTTAAGCTGGATCCCTTCAGTAGTTTTCTTAAAATCTTGGAAAAACAACTTTTCCAGGAATTTTTGTTCTCCAATTCTTTCTGAAATTACTGAACCAATAGGCAACAAGCTCTTATCAGACCTGGTCTTATATAATAACTACCTCTCCTGAAAATTTCAACACTACCCCTTTGGTAATTTTCTCAAAACTGTGAATACAAATTTTGGTGGATATATACCTACATATATAACTTAAGTATATTATATATTATACGGTATGACGTATACATACATATGTTATATAATATACCTGTAAGTTACATTGAAAAAAAAAAAAAAGTGAAAACTGTTGCGAGAGTAATTCATTAATTGAAGTTACCTCAACAAATAAGATAATTTTTTTTATATTATCTTTTATTAATATTTCACTTTAATTATTACAAACACTTCGAAATTATACTTAATACTATTTCTTAAAACTAATGAGACCTAATGTCCATAACAGCTAGTATGAACCCTAACGTTTCTACTTGACTGTAGGTTTAGGAATGAACGTGTCTTCGAAATGAAGATACGACATCACCTTCGTTTCCATTGTTTTAATCAAATATGGCCGACCAAAAAGGTGGTGTGATACAGAACATCCGCCAAATATGATGACACATTACAGTCAGCATATCTGGTGGTGTCTGATCGTGAGAAGCTAGGAAAGATATAGACAGCTATTATTCCGAGAATTAGGAATAATAGTTGTCTATAATTTGTTCGACACGTTTTTGTAGACGAACTGAATCATCTGCAAAAACGGGACGGAACAAAAACTTTTCCATCTTATTAAAATAATATAACTTACAATGCTTGTTTATATACTAGCTGATCATTTTTTTCTTCGAATCTATATTAAATGTAATAATTAGCCAATTTTACTTTATCGAACATCATTCAATTGATCTTATACTCTTCCTTTAATTAATCATGTGGACTATAGCACTAGTATATAGGTACGTATATCTTCTTATTAATATTATTTTGAATTTTCTCTTAATAATTATCGTTGAATTTTGTCTTGAAAAATCGGGGTTATAAGTAAGTTTATTATAATGATATCATTAATTAGGTACCTAGGTACACTGTACAAAAATCCTTAACGAATGGTTTTTACAGGTATAGTGTAGATGCTTGAAAAACATGATTAATAAATAATTAAATCTTTATCTTTATTATAAAATGAAAAGCAGAATGACGAATTTTTCTCTATATAAACTAACATTTGAGTTAATCTATAACCGATTGTAGCGAAGTTGTGTAGGTAGGTAGACAGGTGCTCGTTAAGGTTATTGAGTCAACTTCTCCCACCTTTTTTTGCTTACTTCTTTTCCAGTTTTTAATGAAAAAACTACGACCATAACCGCAAGATAACAATTACAGAAGAATTATTCCATTTGATGTTCTCAGTGCATATGTTAAACATTAATTTGTAAACTATAAATATTTTAACGTTCCAGAGAATAATTTTCCATCTCGGCGCACATATTTTAGTTGTTCATTGAACGGCGTGATTTTTCACAAGTAGGTAAGCTAACTAATTTTTTTTGCTCTTATTTTCGCAAATTAACTTTATATTGTTTCGTACATATATTGGAAAGATTTCATATTTCAAACAACTTTTTGATTTAATTACAAATACTCTTATATATATAGATTAATATAAATGTACACGGCTGACTGCTAGAAAAGCATTGAAAAAACAAAACCTAAAACTGCCTTCAAAATTTTATTTTTTCACATTTTATGTCTTAAATTTACTTACTTTGCTTATAAAGATAACATTTATTTTTTCCATTTATTTATTATTTATTTATTTAAACATTTGTTTTTTGTTGTTTTGTCATTTTTTAATTGAAATTCTTCGTAGCCTATGATATATATGTGAGGAATGTCCTTTGAAGAATGAATAACTAATTTCGATTTCATTTGTAGAATTATTTCGTATCCTTCGCAACTATGTCTTGTTTACGATGAAGTCGATTCTCCTCTCCCCTCAAATAAGCTCAATTTCATTGTTATTTTTAAAACTTTTTGCGTACCTAAACAATTTGCAAGTATTTTGATCGAATGTTTAGAACTTGAGAAATCCAATGAGAGAGAATCGACGTTGACGTACTGCATCAAATATCAGTTATTAAGAAAAATTATGAAAATTGTAATTTGATTTACTGGAAGAAAAGAAAAATAATTAATAGGCAAAAATAGTCTACGGCGTCCATCTTTAAAAGTAGAGAAGGTTTTTTGGTAACAACTTGTCCAGTAAAATGAGATCAAAATGAGATTGAAATTGAATTAACTATTGTCTACAAAGGGTATTACGCCGTGGTGGAGGTGAGCTCCCAAATGAGTTATGAAAATGCCCTGACCGGCCCATATTCTTCGGGGAATATATAATGGCACGACGAAAAAAATCAATTTGCACGGGAAATTTTTGAGGGAAATTAATCTGTTTGCACGGGAAATAAAAGACTTTCAACGAACATTCTGAACCATGTACGGGAATTTAATCAATAATCACGGTAGGATAAAACAGGCACACACACAAAAATAAATCTAGCACGACGAAAAAAGAGATAAGATAAAATTCCAGCATTCAAACTGCTTTTTCTAAGAATTGTACAGGTTAGTATCGATTCAAAAGTATTTAGTGCAAGTTTCTGTGTAAATGGGAAACAATTAACAGCTTTAAAGAATATTACTATGGTATGTGGACAGTTATGATTGATGAAGATGATTTAACAAACTGCAAATGTACCTGTCCAACCTTCCTGAAAAATTATTGTTGCAAACATTCACTAGGAATGCAGATTCGTCTTAAATTGACTATTCCACCACCCGAAGCCAAAAATATACGTTTGGGACAAAAACGAAAAAGAGGTCGGCCAGCTAAGGCTAAAAAAGCTTTACTGTTGAATTATTAATGTGATAACATTTTTATTTTCTATATGGGATCTGTTTTCGAATTCGATGTTTCTTTATTTTCCAATTTTTTCTCCCACATCGATAAAATATCGATATTGGTTTACATGTATTTTCCATTTAACATCGAAAAATATAGATTTTTTTATATATCGAATTTTTATAAACCAGATCGATATTTATTTACATGTATTTCCCATTTAACATCGAAATCGAATTTTTATCAATATATGTTGAGACCACCAATCCTTCTCCCCTCTCACTCCTACGAACACACGATCACATATCAAATACATTTATTTATACCTACTCGCGGCTACACTGATATACCACTTCCGCCGCTCACTCGTTCATTTCCGTTACCGTTCGTTCATTACTCTAAAAATGTACTTTGCTTAAATTATGTAACTTATGAAATAAACATTCGCTTCTTGGACGTAACTTCAATCAAATCTCTCTTTTTGTTACACCTCTGATCCTCAACCTCTATATGGTAGCATCGCTCGGTAACAATCCTTGTACCTGTAACAAATTTTAAAAAAAAATCATAATTTAAAATTTTTATATTTTTGTGAATTTTCCTTGTGTTTTAAGTCAAATTTTTGAAAAAATCTTTCGTGAATAATTGTGTTTTTAATATTTTCGTAATTTTATTTTGTGTTGGGTAACTTAGTTCCAACTTACCATTTTTTTTTCTCGAGTCATAAAATTTTGTTCTCGAAAAATTTAATTCCACCTTGAATGCTGTAAACGTTCAATGAGTTTCGTCGTTTGCTGAAAAGGATTTGCCCTGCTTGTGTATAATCCAGCCAAGTGTATCGAAAATTCCAGGACTCGTCGATTGCTAAGTTGTTCAGGAACCCTGCTTGTGTTGCCTGAAAACTAGTAAATTCATTAGTGTCTGCCCTGCTTGTGTATGAGCTAATTCGTCGAGGTCATCAATTGGAAGTAAATCGCCTTGAGCAGTCACAAATTGATCTGAAACCAACGTAAAAGCTTCAATTCAACAAAGTCAAAATTGGTATTCATCGTCACAACTCAACTTCATTTTGGTATCATCTTTAAAACTCAAAAAAATTTAACTCACATCTTCATCGAAGTACGTTCAAAACAACCGAAGCGCAATTCAAACAGCAGTTCCAGAGCACCACCTTAATCAATTCCAGAAAACGAACCTGAAAACAAAAAAAATCGACCGTTAAAAAAGGTATAACTTAAAAACTTTCTGCTGAAAAAGGTAATAAAAAACATATTTTCATAATTTTTTCGTAATTTTTTCGTATATTTTCGTGTTCATTTTCATGTTTTTCGTGAAACTTAACTCTTTCGATTCAAAATTTAACCTGTATATTTGAAAATACCGTTAATTTCGAATAATTTTGGCCTTTTCAAAATTTTTCTAAGTACAAATTTTGGCAAGTCGTGTGCAAATTTTTGCAGCCACTTTTGTCTTGGAGTGTACAACTCGTGACGTATGCACGGCTCGTTTCGTTCATTCGTTCGAACTTGTACATTAACCTTTTGTTAAGTGCAACGAACCTACGAACGCTTATCTTCGCCCATTCATTAAATACGTTGGCGCGGTTTTTCAATTTCAAACCACCATTTTGTTGCAACTTGAAAATTTTTGCAGTTGCACAATTTTGTCGAAAATAATTAACGATTTTTTTTTTAAATATTTTTCTTCTTATACGAACACCTAAATTAAACATTTTTTTTTCTCTCGAACACCTTTAATCATTTATTCGAATATATTTTAAATATTTCATTTTATTTTTTTTTCTCTACTGTGAATTTTTTTTATTTTTTTTACGAGTTACCAGTAGAAATAATTTTTATAATACCTGGTGAAATATTTTTTTTTAATCACCTTTCATTTTTTTTAATTTTCTACAAATTCATTTCGAATTATTTTGTGGGTATATAATTTCAAACAAAATTTTCCCCTGTTTTCAATAATTTTATTCCTTTCTAATTCCCTCGATCTGAAGGTAGCTAATTCATTTTCACCCTCACCTTTTCATTTTTATTGATTTTAACTAATCACTTTATTGAATATTGAATTCTAATACGAATTATTTTGGGTTAAAAAGTCTTGTTATTTTATTTTTATTTTTTTTATTGGGAAGCGTCCAGTCTCATCTTTAACGTGTGTGATCTCTTGCCCGCAGTGGACCTACTCGAGACACACACAAGGACAATTTAAATACTATCGTTAAATCTACAAATTGTTTGGTTATCACAGGTACGGCAATCCTAGTCTTGCGGCATTTGCTGGGGATTGACATCCGTTTGTTTTATTTTTTTTTTACTTTTTTTTAAATTTTTTTTAGTTCAGTCAATTCATTAATTATGAACACTGAAAATAATGATAGGATCTCAAATGTTTTCCGTGGAAATGGCTATGAGGGATGGCGTGCAACCATCATCAGCACCCTTATAGGTAAAGGTTGCCATTCCACAATTTTTCCTACTGCTCGAGAAACTAGTTACATTTACACATCATCCGAAGAACGCCTAACATCTAAATGGCTTAAATTTTTCCAAACTCAGGAACGGGCCAAAGCCCACATATTCGAAAGACTTGACAAAAGAATCCTTCATCATGTCAAAACTTGCGACGTAGTTTCTCAAATTTTCGAAATCTTAGATGCTCGATACAGGAATCAAACTGCTACTAACATCATGGTCTTAAAGTCAAAATTTCAGTCCCTTCGCTTCGATCCAAGGAGAGGTACCATCCGTAGATTCTTGGAATATTTTTCATCCATTGTGGAAGAACTACGCGATGCTAATTACCCCCTATCGGAAGCCGATGAAATTGATCAATTAATGATGTCATTGCCCGAAAAATTTGATACTGTCTTCTCAGAATTCCGCCAATTAGAAGTAGAAAAACGAACTACTGTCAGACTCACAAAAATGATATTAGAAAAATGTGATCGAATTGAATATTCTAATAAAACTTTTCCCGGGTTTGATCAGCCCAAATCTTCCTATCAACCAATGAGTAATAATAGAAAAAATTTTAGAAATTTTCGAAATAATAATAATAACTCAAATTTTTCCAAACCAAATTATAACACAACGAGTTATTTAAACGATCACAAAAATAGTCAAAACAAACAAAATAATTATCCTTCAAAAGATAATGTATCCCAAATGGATATTACATGCTTCAGATGCAACAAAAAAGGACACATGTCAAGGACATGCCCTAATGAGACATCTACAGCTAGTAATACTCCACAAACCCAGAACCAGAACAGTAGCTCGAAACCCCAAATTTCAAATAACACGAACTCCCAGAAAAAGTCCGATGATAAATCCAATTTTCGTGTTAAATATTCTATGATGTTACACTCAAATCTTAATCATTTAAGTTTTGATGACATTGAAGATGAATTTCAATGGCCTAAACCCCCTACAGTATCAAAATCCGCCCCCCCAAAAAACCAACTCCATACGATGTTACTAGATAATGGAGCAGATGACCACATGGTCAATGATATTTCCAAATTAAGAAACGTACGCAAAGTTGACAATTCTCGTAGAGCACTTTGTGCCAAAAAAGGCGTATTTGTAAACCCTACCCACGTTGGATCAATGTACGTTAATGTCTGCAATTCTAACGCAGAATTTTCCACTATTCACCTAAAAGAGGTATATTATGATCCTGATTTAAGCCTTGATATTTGGTCAGGAGCTAAAATCATGGAGTCTGGCATATTCAAAATCATAACAGACACAGATCATGCAGACATCATAAATAAAAACACTGGTGAAATTACTATAACCGCTCCAAAGAGAGGTTCTATGTACTACATTGATTACGAAATAGTTGATGAAGAAGAGGAAAATAAGGTCTATCAGGAGCTTGTGTGTATGCCTGTACCTAGTACGTCTGCAGAACAGGAAGATCAAATAGATGATCCTCCCCAAAATTTTGAAGAACTGAATGAGGCCGGAACAAGCAATCCACAAAGAGAGCAGGAAAACATTGACCATCCCCAAAATTTTGAAGATACCGAAGTGGATACGGTCAATCAGGAGATTTATTCCGAATCTGAGGACGAATTAAATGGAGAGAGTGTCGGAATAAATAGAAAGCACAAGAAAAACATAAACAAAACTAAAACTCTTTGGCATAGAAGATTAGGTCATCTAAGTGGCAAAAGCCTGAAAGCACTATCAAAAGTAGTTATAGGTATGCCCCAAAATTTGGTATTTAAGGACGATGACTTTGCCACTTGTGAAATATGTATAAAAGCAAAATCCACCCGACTTGGTCACCATGGCGTGAGGACTCGACCAACGAGAAGAATGGAAGTAATCTCATCAGACATCATGGGACCCTTTCAAGAGGCATACAACGGAGAAAAATTCATAATAACTTTTATTGATCATTACTCGAAATATACTCTTGCCTTTCCAATATTAAGAAAATCCCAGGCTTTCGATAAATTTAAAGAGTATTATCTATCTTTCAATACAAAATTTCCCAATGATCCTATCTCTGTATTAAGAACTGATCAAGCTAAAGAATACTCCGACTCCAAAATGACACAATTTTGCTCCGAAAAAGGAATCACATTAGATGATGGCGTGGCGTACACCCCCGAATTAAACGCAATAGCCGAAAGGCAAAACAGAACCCTGCTCGAAAGAGTTAGAGCCATATTATATGACGCAAAAATTGATTTTAAATTATGGTCAACAATTGTATTAGCCGCCGCCCATATAATTAATAGAAGTCCGACCCGCGTCAATCTAGGGAACATGACACCCTATGAAAAATTATACGGTACTAAACCCGATATTTCCCATCTTCGAGTCTTTGGTGCTATTGCATATAAACACGTTCCCATTGAACAAAGACAGCAATCAGCAGTCAAAGCCAAGAAGAACGAAGAGGAGCATCTCGACCCAAAATTTTTGCCCAGAGCCCTTAAAACTATTCTGATCGGCTTTTCGAATGTAGGTTATCAGATATTAGATCCAATTAAAATGAAATCCTACAAATCCTGCGATGTTAAATTTGATGAGACGAAAACATTAGTCGACTTCACTGATAAACCAGAAGAACTCCAAGTTAAACCCTTAGAAGAGGAAATCGAGGCAATCTATAGGGTCAATGTGCTAAAACAAGCCTCATCTGAAGACTCTTTGTTTATAGAAGATTGCATGCCAGTAAGCTTCAGTGATATTTTCCAAAATCCTTTTAAGAAAGAGTGGCTTAAGGCAATCAATGATGAACTGCAATCTATGTCAGATCTTAATGTGTGGAAAATTGTAGATCGCCCACATAATATCAAACCTATCGACACGAGATGGATATTCACGGCCAAAGCCAATGACAGAGGAGTAATGTGCCCAAAAGCTAGACTCGTTGCCAAAGGCTTTATGGACAGATCCGAGTATACTATGACAGAGACCTATGCACCTGTTGTGCAACTCTGGCTAATTAGGTGGATCTTATCCGTAACTAATCTATTGAATCTACAACTTGTTCAATATGATGTCAAAACAGCCTATTTAAACTCAAAAATTAAAAATGACATCTTTCTTAATATTCCCCAAGGTTGCAATGTCGAAAAATCAAAATTACTGAAACTTGAAAAATCCATCTATGGCCTTAAAACATCTAGTAAAAATTGGATTGAGTTACTGGATTCTCATCTTCAAACTTCCAATTTTACAAAGTCAAAAATCGACAGATGCGTATACACACGTAAAGATGACTCAGATGGCATTGCCTTCATGATAATTTACGTAGACGACATCCTTCTCGCAACTAATCGTCCAGAATGGGTTAATGAAATAACCACTCATTTTGAAACTCGTTTCACTATGAAGGTTGTAAACAACCCAACCCATTTTGTAGGTTTCGAAATAGAAAGAAATCGTGAATCACAAACAATTAAACTTACCCAAAAACAGCAAATCCAAAAGATTCTCCAGAAATTTAAAATGAGTGATTCAAATCCTTCCAAAACGCCTATGGAGACAGGCCTCAAGTTAAGCAAATCTGAAGGCACAGATAATAAAGAATACAGATCTATGATTGGTGCACTATTATATGTATCTAGAGGCACAAGGCCAGACATTTCCTTCTCAGTCAATTACCTGTCAAGATTCCAAAATTGTTCAGATGACACAAAAAAGAACTATGTACGGCGTATCATCCGGTACTTGAAATACACGATCGATCTTGCCATTGTCTACAGATCCAACTCCGAAGACATATCAGCTTATGTCGATGCATCTTATGCCCCCGACATTGACGATCAGCCTATAAACATGTCTGAACTAGAAAAAGGAAAATCTATAACTGGATACCTCATTACTATGTATGGTGACCTGATAAATTGGGGCGTTCATCGCCAAAATATTCATGCTTCTTCATCCACAGCAGCTGAATTGATTGCTCTTCACGATTCTTTCGAAGATATAGAACTTGCTTGGCTAATAAATCGTGAATTCTTCTTAATTGACACTCCTGTAATTGTCTACGAAGACAATATATCTGTTATTCATGTCATCTCAGGCGGAGGACAAAAACGTCTTCGAGCTCTTATGATCAAATGTTATGGACTTGCTCAGGCCTATAACGACAAAATTTTCACATTCAAACAAATAGCTACTGAAGATCAAATAGCTGACTTACTAACAAAAGCATTATCCAGTAAGCAGCATATCTTACTTACTAGTAAAATCCTAGAATCCCCAAATTGTGATCCTTAAAAAGTCAACTCCCTTACCAAAATTTTGTCTGAAACATCACAAAAACATAATTCATTATATTTTATCTCTATTTGCATGTTATTTATCCTGTTACCTAATATAAATTATTTTTGCATGTTACCATATTTATTATATTTTATTCATATTTATTAATCAATATACTTACTACAAGCGTCCAAATCAGTTACCATTTTATATATACACTTTTTCAATTTTTAAAATTTATATTTTTGTAATTTTGTAATTAAATGTAACAAACTCATTTTATAAACACTTTTGTAACACCCGCAGTCGTGATCGGTTCAAAAGATTGTAGGGGGGTGTTGAGACCACCAATCCTTCTCCCCTCTCACTCCTACGAACACACGATCACATATCAAATACATTTATTTATACCTACTCGCGGCTACACTGATATACCACTTCCGCCGCTCACTCGTTCATTTCCGTTACCGTTCGTTCATTACTCTAAAAATGTACTTTGCTTAAATTATGTAACTTATGAAATAAACATTCGCTTCTTGGACGTAACTTCAATCAAATCTCTCTTTTTGTTACACCTCTGATCCTCAACCTCTATAATATATTAAGTAGCTAAAATATTTACTGGAAGAAAATCGGTTGGTGAATCGAGTAGAATCCATCCATGGATTAAAGTCAAATAATATGAAAATGTTATCACATTAATTGTAATCAGCTTCAGCCACTGATACTGTTTTTTTTTTTTTTTACATTAATCAATTGACTTTTATAATGATAAACTTTTTTATTAATAACAACTTTTTTTCATGATGAACTTTTTCAACACACTTATTGTGATAAAAAATTTTTTTCCTGTGTAGCTGTAGTCCGTTTAAATCTTTTTTTTTTCCTGTTCATTAGATTAATTTGACGTGTAAGTATTTTTTTCTTGTCAATTATATTTTTTTCACGTTGTAAAAATTTTATTCCCGTTACTTTTCTTTTTTTACCCGTTAAAATTTTAAATTCCTGTGTTGAGAAATTATTAGTCCGTGGAAATATTTAATTTCCCGTGATTTCACCCTTTTAATGGCACCCATATTCTTCACTCCCACTTGGGGGGGGGGAAGCTCAAATGTGCTGCTATTTTTAGTTTTTCTAATTTTCTTGAACAGCGAAACGATATAAATACGTATACAGAAGACATATTTTAATATGATATACAGAAAATTTACTTAAAATTTAGAATAAAAAAGTCTCTTAATTTCATTTTTTTTTTCACTGCGTGATAAACTGGGGTAGTTTTTCAAAATCATAGTAAGTAATGTGTATTATTTTCTTATTCGGAAGTTGAAAATAAACATATATAGACATAAAAATGGCAAAATAAAGTAGCATTGTGAGTTTTCCCATCTATATGTGGTCCATATATTATATTTCGTGCTTATGCATACATGGTGTCCCCGAATATGAAAATGAGAAAAAACAGTATACTTATAATTTATTCATTTACACAGTCATCATATATCTTCTTTGATGGCTAATTTTTATTATTGCGGACACCATGCATGTATATACAGGCATGGAATAGGATGAACAGTCTACATATTGATTGGAAGTCTCAGTATATGTATGTATGCTAATTTCTTTGGCTATCTTTTTATGTCTTTGTTTATCCTCAACTTCTCAATAATACGAAAATGAAACAGAATAAGTATTATGATTTTGAAAAAGTACTCTTATTTACCACCCTGTATCTCAGAAATGACGAAAAGAATGTATATAGATTTTTTTGTTTCAGATTGCAGGTATGGACATTAATTTTTGTACTTATTGGCATATTGTTATTATAAAAAAGTTCTGAGAGTTCCATCCGTTTTTTCACATAAAAACACCTATATCAGATTTAAAAAATTGAATTTATTTTTTTTTTAAATGAACAAAATTATAATTTATAAAATTATATAAGTACCTATTTAATTTTTTTAATGAATAATATTTTTTTTCTCGTAATTTCTATTTAAAGTAGGTACATATTACGTACGATATTTTTTAAAGCAAATACTATAAAGATGTTTTTGCCGTAGTAGAGCTCCTTAGTTCCTTAATGCTAAGGAGAAGTTTTTCTTTGCCTTTTTTTTTGCAATTTACTGTGCGTTTCCTGAGTAGTTACCTCCCCCAAACTAACAATTAATTCTGTACCTAATAACAAACAAATAAATGTATAATAAACGATGTACACGAGGAGCTAGCTATACTAAAAGCATGGCGCAAATAAATTTACTTTGAAATTGTTATTCGACTATAAATACGTGCACCCATAGTACTCGTCAAGATAGTAGCAAAAAAAAGGTCCTCTTCACTTTTTTAACCTTTCCTGATTAGGTTTACAACCAATTTAACGAATTCGGCGAGTATGTCCGATTTTTGAGTTCAATCTGGAAACCTTTAGCACATTTCTTGTTCAAGAATCCACAATGGGTACTTAAAGCAAAATTGAACTTATTGTGGAGATCTACATGTCACGACTTTGAGAAAATTTCATGATAGTTTTTCCGATCGTGGTCGCCAAACCGCCAAACCCCAAAAACACCTACATTCCTTTCCCAAAAAGTTCATTTATGTTCATATAGGATGTAACGTTCTTTGTATACAAACTGGAGGGCGTAATTTTCTACGGATCGAGACAAAATTTTGCTTGTGCATACTTTGGGTCTATACTTCGAACAAGTTGGAAGATGGACCAAATTCGCCCGTTATTTTCTGAATGGTGGTTGTTTAAAGTTTTCGTTATACCTAATACAAAATTGTTGAAATATAGGTTCAATTAACGCAACCCGCAGTTCACTGCTGAGGGAAATTTATCTTTCTGACTCCATGTCATTTGAATTTGTTTTGTTTCCCATGGCGAGTACTATGGGTGTTCGTATAGTTGAAGGACAATTTTAAAGTAAATTTATTGACGCTATGCTTTTAGTATACCTACCTCCAGTTCCTTTTAAATATTAGTACTTACATAAATAATCAAAAACTTTGCCGAAACATTAATTTTCGTAGATTCTAAAACAATGAAATAATTCCTATACCTATATACATGCTTAAAAATAATCCAAAAAAATTATTTAAAAAATTAATCGTCATTATAGAAATGAGAGAAATAAGAATCAGTTTAATACGGGAACTCGCAATAGGTAAATTTCATGATAAGCCCAATTTGAATTTAGAAAAAATCAGAAAATTTCGAGAATTAAAAGCCTACGTAAATGAATGTACCTAATAGTTGGCCCTATATCAGTTCTCGAAATTGTTTTATTTTTTCTGAATTCCAGTTAAACTTATAAGACATTTAAAAATTCAGTTTTTCCGTATTTGTACTCTTCTTATTTTTCTCGTTTTTTTATAATGATGACTAATTTGAAAAAATAAAATTGTTTGGATTATTTTTAAGTATAGGTAGATATTATTTTTAACGGACTTTGAAAAAAAAAGGAGGTTATCATTTATCAATTCGATCCGTATGTTTTTTTTTCTTTTTTTCATGTTTGTTCTGGCATAATTTCTCAATCAATTTCGAGAACTTTTTTTTAAATGATAGAGGATGATCCTATGGTAGTCCCATTAAATTTGTTTTAGAATCGATGAGGTAGTTTTGGAGTTACCTTTTTAGTGTTTTAGAACGTACAGTAATTTTTTTCCTTACTCTCATATTTGAAAATTTGTTTTTTACTGTTAGAATAATTTAAAATGAGAATAATTATGTAAAAGGTTGTAAGATTTTAAATATATTTGGTTGTAATAAAATAGAAATTAACTTTTTTTTTTTGTTGCGAGGAAATGAAATGTGAAGATTTTCTTTTTCTCCCATCATTCTTGTTTCTTAGAGCGTATTTCAAAAGTGTCCTTAAGGAAAATAAAATTCAAACATTCTTCCATCGATACCTAAAAAAATCGATATATTCATATCGATATGTATCGAAATATATCGAAATAATTTTGAAATATATCGATATGTTTGCAATACGTAACGATGATTTAACGTAAAAGATAAATGTACGTCTCAAATTTCGCATCTATTTGCTGAACCATTCATGATTTATTGTAAGGACAAGTAAATTAATGTTGAAACCTTTGCTGTGCATGCACGCGGTTTATTTTATGTTCTTATAAAATAGTGATTCGCCACCGGCGAGTTGAGATAAATGTATTCCTCAAATTTAATTTTAATCGGTTAGGCCATTTCTGAGATATTGTCTGGATACACATACATCCTGAATTTGAGCCAAGTTGATAGAAAATTTATGAAAACTTTTTCATTTCTTTTATAAGACGTACTATGTATTAATTATCTACTATTAAAGTTTGAGCGACACTTTTCAGTAAATACCCTTATTTACTACGCATTACCTACCTACCTATTTTACCAGTGGTAAAAAAAATAAAATTAATAGATGTTTGTTTTTTTTTTGGAAATGTGCTAAAAAAAATGAAAAATCATCTAATTTCATGCCAGTTATTGTTTTCTCTCTCTAATAATACGCCTTACTCGTTGAATTTTTTGCAGATTCTTATCAATTTTAAACAAGATGAATCAATTTTTCTCAATTATTACGTTAATGTTAATTGCGAACGAATTAGCTCAGGCCTACCAAACGGGAGCACCGAGCGAAGTTTGTAAAAGTATGGTACCCGAACATGGCGTTCCACCGCAAGCAGGAGCGTCTCCTTACACCCTAAGTGTGAACAAAAATACTTTGAAAGCTGGTAACAAAGTAACGGTTAAAATTTCGTCTCCGTCTGGGACCGTTCCGTTCAAAGGTTTTTTCATTCAAGCCAGAAACAGCGCGAATGTAACTTTAGGCACTTTTGAGAAAGTTTCTGGAACAAATGTTATCGACTGCCCACCCGGAACCAAGGTACGAAAATAATTAATTCTTACAATTCTAAAAATGTTTATTCTTTCGTGGAACAAATTCTTTTTCGTATTTTAATTGATGACAAACTAAATTAGGAAATTCCAAAGCTGAAAACTGCGACTTTCATCCATGCTAAACTTTTTTGCAAAGATTTTTCCAAGAACAAAATAATAAATGTCATATAATATATTAACTGTATAGCGAGTTATATATATATTTATTTTTTATTTTTACTACTTTTCCAATTCAAATACATAATTTGTGGTCAATACCGCGATAAATATAACGTCAAAAATTTTCAAAATATCCACTACGACCAACCGATTTCCATACATGTATGCAGTTGCAAAACATATACGAAACTAATTTCGGGCGTATTAACCTAAAAACGAGTTTTTCTTCTTTTAAAAGGTACCATATATAATTGGTGTTACATATCATCGCAGTAATGGCTTCACCAAATATGACAATGATAAAACAAAAAAAAAAAAAAAAAAGAAAAAAAAAGATGATCATCTGCTGTCGGATTAAAAATGGTAGCCTATTTCGCAAAGTAAAACTTGCCATCTTTAATTCAACCATGACCTATTTCGTTTTCTTGTTTCTGAAAGAAAAGACAAAATTTTTGCAAAGTAACTCTTTTATTTTTTTTTCTTCTCATTTTCTAATCCGATATAATATATGTGATCGGTATTATGTAATACCAGTTTAAAGAATTACATTAACTCATAATTTAGAATAATTTTGAAAACTAATTTATCTATAATGTTAATGCCATATTTTCGTTTTTGGTAGATTTTGTAGAATCTAACCAATGCTGAGGGTGGCATGTCACGACTTCGGGAAACTTTCGAATAGTTTTTTCGGTCATGGTTCCCAGATCCCAAATTCACCTTCCCAAAAAATTTTATATACATTCAAACGGGATATAACAATGTTTGTCGACAAACTGGAGTATTTATTTTGGATCCTCGTCTCATCTCGGACGAGTCATTAAATCGTTCCTAAGCAAAGGATAAATTTGCATCTTTAAAGTTTTTCTTATTTTCATTCGTGAGTATGTTTACAAATCCTATCAGGTGGTGCAGGATGTAAACGATGAACAATTGAATAATGAATGATGATTAATGATGTACCTATATATCTATAGGTAATTGAGTCTGTCATTTAGGTACCATAATATTATATAATAATTACTTTGTTCATTGTATCATCTGAGGAACAGCAATAAATAAGTACAATGCAAGTAATTATATTTCTATAAAAAAGCAATGAAAAGTACGAACTGTCATTGCGGACTACTACCTTCCTAAATAGGTACATTCAGATTCAGTGATCCAGTCCTGTGAAACTCGAAATTTCGGAATATAATGCTATATTAAGTAGGTATCAATTTTTCTAATAACTAATGTAGGTCTCTTTATTCTGAACAAAAACTCTCGTAGAGAAGCGTCAGCAATTGGAATATTGTCAAAGTTAAGAATGGCTGTTTGTGTATTTCATTACTTTAAAAAAAAAAAGAAGAAATTACTGATGGTTATGCCTATTCATTGCTATTCCTCTAACGTTTTAAAAATGAAAGTTCGCAGTAATTATTGTATATTATGGTATGTGACATACCTTTTGACTGGTATACTACTGGACCAATAAAGCTCTATAAGACCAATGTACTTTTTAATGTCAAGATATACCAGCAAAAAAGTAGGCAACCCTAGCATACTTTCTAAGTATTTTTGACGTTTTGCTTGAATTCACAAATTTAGAATACATCTAATAAAGACGTCAATTAAATTCACAAGGATAATGCATATAAATACGAAGCAAAATACGTCAAAAGATAAGCTCTGGTTGCCTATTTAGCGCCGGAATGTCTAACGAGAAATCATCTTTCTTTACTGGTCCAGTACTATATAGTCAAAGGACACACCCAATTCCTACATTATAATATACACCATTGATCATTAATCATTAATTCATTCAATTATTCGTTACATCCCGTACCACCAAACGAACGACTGATAAAGAATTGTGAAGTTTTTAATTTAATATGAATTATGAACACACTGGAAAATGAAAATAAGAGGCTTCAAAGGTTCAAATTTATCCTCTGCTTATGAATCGTACACAGGGACGGTATTCTACGTGTAGAATTCAGTTTTCTACGTTTGTGATGTAGACTATATAGAATATGTAAAAAATGAGTAATTTATAAACCTTCGACCATATATATAATGGACTGCATACTGATAAAATGTTGAAGCCAACCAAATGAAATGTACATTCCATTCAAAAATTTCATCCCTTATCAAACTGCACTTTTCACAATATTAAAAGATCAGAATTCTCAAATTGAACGTATTTTTTTAACCAGGTTTTCTTCTTTGAAATAAATTTAGTTATGGCTAAAATACTTTGGAAGATCAACAGTTGTAAATTCGAGTTTATATATTAACAGTTTGTGAATATAAATTGTTAAACTGTCATTTTATTCCTCGGAGGAAATGTATGATTATTGTGAGAATTATAGCAAATTAAATTATACTCATGACTATTATTCTCACGTATCATTTGTGGTGGCAACACTGTCGGTATATTTTTGTAATCTGTGATTTTTAGTGTTTTGTACCTGTGAGAATATGCTCCTCATAACCTCGCTCATAGTCGATATATTTAGTCGTAACGTGGTCGCTGCTTGTGACGTCATCCGCTATAGCTGATTGTATATTTGTATTTCAACTGTTAGTTAGTTGATCTCCAAATGTTGTTACGTGAACATAAAATAAAATGAGATCTTAAAACTGAATCTTTTACTTATTGTGTTGACTTCAAAATTAGTGTTTCTTCAATGGTGTTCGTTTAATATCATCGCTGGTTGTTGTTCTTATTCAATTAATGTGAAATCTTTCATATTAGTGATCGTCACTTTCTCACAGTACCAAACTGTGATAATGTTTATTCATACGCCTCTAGTTGCTTTTTAATACTCTTTTTGTTAACATCTCCACCATACTTTATGTGGAAATAAAAGTTCGTAAATTAAGTGAATATTGTGTTTTTATTTATGTGTTTGTAATGTGTGCGTCTAGTCTCTGTTTGATGTCGTGTGTAGTTTAGGTTCGTTTTATATGTTTCTAGTCATCTCGATCCATTGACAATTCCTCATCTTCTCACAATTATGCTCTTTTCTCACATATTACGCAAAAATTTGTTAAGTAAGCCCGTTTCAATGATAATAGGCTTCCATGTGTTACTCATTTTCGTGGTGTGGTTAATTTGTATTTGATAATCTGTATACTATGTGCCGACTTCAATTGTAGAAGTTAATGGGTACAGTTTGATGGATTCATGTGTTGGATTGTTCGTCGTTGCACATTCTTTAGGAAGTTCTCACTTTCAGTCCAAGCGAGTTAGTCATTCAGGTTATTTAAAACCTTTAGTTTTACTGATTATCGGTATTGGAAGGTATTTTAGTGTTCACTCAGTCAATTATCATCAACAAATTTTTGAATACAGTGTACATTGGAACTTCTTTATAACACTCGCTATTCTAGCCATTTTCAACGAATTATTATTCCGTATCTATCACCATATTTTTCATCAGTTTGCTTATTTTCTATGAATTTTTATTATATGCTGGTTTGAAAGACTGGATTTTCAGGTCTTATCCTCGTACAGATTTCATTTCCCCTAATCGAGAAGGTATTTGTTCGATGGCTGGTTACAAAGTGCTGTATTTGTTAGGTGTTGTCATTAAAAGCTTTCTACCAAAGAAAGGGGATTCTTATCTAGCTTATATAAAAGCTTTGTCGATTTATTCATCTGTGTTTCTAATTCTTGTACTCGTTAATTAATTTTTTTTTTGTCCAGGCTGTGTGCCAATCGTTGTTTCGTTTTCTGGATTTTGACTGTTACATCAATTAGCTTGAGTGTTTTAATTTCAAACGAACTAAGCATTCTCATTTTCAGTCATAGAATGAAAACATATGTTCACAATAAAGTAACCTTCATTGTGGAATCCATCAATTTCAATGGGTTATTGTTTTTTTAATTGGTAACCTTTTGACGGGTTTGATTATTTTAAGTATGAATACATTGTTAGTGAGCGATGACTGGAGTCTTGTTATAACAATGTTGTATATGTTCATCTGTTGCTCTGCATCATTATATTTGTATGTCAATAATTTTCGAATTTCATAAAAAAAGTAATTATCTGACGAGATAAATATGAACTTCGTAATTTAAATTTCAAGTCATTTATGGAGAATTATTTATTGATCAACATTTTTTTAAGGCCTTATATTTAATATTATATGATCAATAAATTTCCAGCAATCCGTCTGGTTTTTTATTAACATATAAATGAATATTAGCTGTACCTTGTATGCAGCTGAGCTGACTTTCATTTTGTAAAATGAAGTGCAAAATTATTTAATTAATTGACGTATAATATTGGATAAATCTTGAAAAAACAATACTTTTGAATGAAATGTACGCCTTCATGGTGTCTCCATATAAGCCAATGTTAATTTTATCAGTATGTGCAGTCCATTATGTATATAGTCGAACTTATAAACAAACTGATCCCTTATTAATTTAATCAGTATTTTGTCACCTTATCAGTATTATTTTTTACATATTCTATGAGAAATTTGATATTCTACTTTACATATTCTACACGTAGAATATGCGTGTAGATGTAGAATTTAATTCTACATCAGTACATCACTATCTCTGCTGGTATATCATGGGTCAAGTTCAGATATGGGTAGAATTCACCCATTAGTTTAATAATGGCAGCCTTTTAAATTTTAAATTTTTATACCATGGGGTAGGACATGATTCTCCATGGATTGGAACAAAATATGGTATGTGCATATTTTGGACCTAATCTCTGTCAGGTTTAAAGATGGGCCAAATCTACTCACTAATTTCTGAATTGCGGTAGGTAGTAAAAAATTCTGATAACCTACAATGAACACAACTCAAAATACAAATTTGAAATTCAGTCTATTCTATAGTCCGTTCAAAATAAAGAGTGCCATCCACCACTCGCAATACATAAAAAGGAGTAAGGTGCGGGTGAAAACGGGTGGATGCTCTCACACTAGATGACACAACGTAATTAACAAATGCATCATCAGATGATTTCTGATTGGAGCATTTTATCTTCATCACTGTCAATCAGAAGTGGAAAGCGATTTATAATAACACTTCTGATTTTGGTTCTGACTTTGAAAAATGAAACTTTTGTCTTTTGTTTTTCACTTTTCACTTCCCAACTTTTCAAAACTTTTTGCTTAATACTTCTCACGTTCCACTTTTTCTCATGAAACTGAATCAATAACACTCAAGTTTTTCAATTTTTCATCTATAAAACTTTTGCTTTTTGTTTTTCGCTTTTCCAACATTTATTCGCTTTCTACTTTTGTTTTTCAATTTTTCCAACATTTATTTTGCTTCTCACTTTTGCTTTTCACTTACTAAATTTTTTAAATTTTTGCTTAAAACTTTTTGCTTTTCAATTTCTTTTCATCTCTGTTATCAACCAGAGTGAAAGCATCTCAGCTACCACTTCATATTTTAAATAGACTATAAACAAAATCTACTTCTAATTATTCAATTAATTCGGTGTCGAGCAATACAATTTATTATGGGAGGGGTAGGAAAATAAAAAGGTGGGTAAACCATACCATAAATCTGAAGGCTACATAGATTAAAAAATTTCAGACAAATTATGATTCCTTTGTTTAATGTACCTAAGTTAAAATAGTTATTTAGCTAAAAGAAAGAATGTATTAGAGAACTACCTCGTGCGACCTAATGTAAATTACTCCAGCTTAAACTGCAGAAAATAATCTAAAATCTAAGATTTTACAAACCCTATCACTTATCAGATTGCATTTTCAATTCCCTCCTTTACAAATCTTGAATATCTTTCCTGAGTAGATAGGTAGTCAATATATTATTTTATTCTTATTTTATTGATTTTGGTATGATGAAAATTTGATTGTGAGCAATAAATATCAATTCATTAGTAATAAATAAAATTCAAAACAGATTAAAAACAATCACAAATTTATTTCAACGAAGGACACAACATGAATTTTGTAGAATGTGTTTCACATGTTGTGATTAAAATAAATAAATGATAGATGATAGCTTAAAAAAAAATTGTAACCTTCTTTGAATAGTCTCAACTACAAATCTTAATTCCATATTTAAACTAATGATATTGTCTTAGTGTCCAGTGTTTGGTTAATGAAATTCCTTAATTCTTATTAATTGCCTAAAAAAAAGAAGAAAAGAAAAAAAAAGAAAAGAAAATCGAACAGTATTTAAAAATGAATTTCAATAAAATGTTTTTCTCACTGAATGCCAATGCCCAATATCCTAATAAATTCTATTATAAGAACAGAAAATAGAAATGAGAACTGATAAGGACTTGTAGAATTTTTATTTTTGTAGCCCCAATCATTATTTTCTGCAATTTAAGCTCAAATGTGAAAATTGTGTCCTTTGTTTAATAAATTTAGATGGTTGGTTTTTTCATTTTACTTTTATGTCAGTATTTTTCTGGAAGGACTATAGCATGTTTGATTTGGCAAAAAAGTGCTGCTCTTGAATTCTAGGTTAGTTAACCTAAAGTTCTGTTAAATATTAGTTCTGAGTTCAACTCTAAGGTATTAGCTCTACATGATAATGTAGGCCTTGTAACTAAAATGCTCATAGGGATATTGATTACTGGGAAGCGGGAACCAATAAAAGAGCTATATTGATAGCTGTTTACTAGTTATCGGTTAAAAATGTAATTATTGGTTAGGTACTGGTTATTGTCTCAGTTAACCAAAAAATGATTTTTCTTAGTAGGGCTTGTCACCACAACCATAACTAGAACAATAACCACTTAAACCTAAACAAATTGTCAACAATGATTTGGGAATTGATAATCAAAATAAAAAAATTTCACATAACCAATTCCCACAAAATGTTGAAATCAACCAGAATGATAACCAGAAAGAATTGGTTTTTATTGGTATTTATAAAATATCAATATTATTGATTATTTTTTTCAAAAATTACCAATTATTTCCAGGAAAATCATCAGTTCTTGATAATTTGACCGGAAGAATTTTTTTTTGTCTATTTTACCCCAAATTTTGTATCAAACAATAACCAGAAAAGTTGTTTTGGTTAACTAGAACAATAACCAGTAATAAAATAAGTAAATTTTTGACCAATAACTAGTAACTAGTAACCAATATAGATTTTTATTGGTTTCCATTAACCAATAACCCTACAACATTTTGGTTACAATCCACAGTTACTGGTTATTGGCTGAGACAAAATTCATAGATACACAGATAAAAACAAATTTTCCCAATTACTCTTGTGAAATGTTTTAAAATATCTAGCTTATAATCAAAATTTTTGATAAATTTACAGTTTTTGTTTTGCACTCAGCTGTCATTGAAATACTAACTCCCTTGTTTTTGTTTTTTTTTTCAGAATGCAATTACACATGCTAACCCAAGCAATAAAACTGTAATCTCTGTTCTATGGACAGCTCCACAAGGAAAAAAAGACTCGATCCATTTCGTGTAAGTTTATTAGTGCAACAATGTAACAAATAGTAGCGATAATACATTAAAATATAACTAGCTGTGCCCGTGCGAATTATTCGCATGGAATCGTACTGAAAAGGATTAACGCATTTAGTCTTGGGTATATTATCGTTATTTTTCAAACATTTTATCTTTTTTTCAAAATTTTTACTCCCTAATCAAATTTTGGAAAATTGACGCGTTCTGCACTCGAAGCTTTTTCAATTGCTATCTTTTTCATAAAAATCCATCCATCCGTTGTGACCTTTGACTATATACATACTGGACTGTTAATACTGATAAAAAGCTGTGTTCAAAACAAACAGGCGTATCCTTGTTCAAAATGTTAGTTAATTATCAAATTTATTAATACTTAGTGTCTTTTCCTTTGACTAGGTCTCTTCTTACCACAATTATTGCTTTTAATTATGAATTAAATCGGTAATGTTGTAGTTTTATAAAACTCAGAATTTCAAAAATTTCAGTTAAATCAATTTAAAATTTGATTTATTGATGAATAAAAATAATCTTTTTTGTTGCTGTATGACGAATATTTTTATCTACTTGCGAAATATTCTTATAAATATGTCTAATTCTAATTTTTACATAGAAATTTGTAATTAATTTGGTTAAATGCGGATCAGGTAACTCCAAGTTTTTAAACAGGAAACCAGTAAACTAACATTTTGAACGGGGATACGGGTGTCTGACTCAACTTCACTGGTTGTTCATTAGACTCTGTGTTATTCTTATCAGTATTAACAGTCCAGTATGTATATAGTCAAAGGTTGTGAAGCAAAAGTTACCGCAACTTTTAAAAAAATAGTAATAATTTTCTGATTTGGAGTAGATTTTACAGAAAAGTATTAAAAAAAAAACAGGAAAATTTTTGTTTAAATTAGGCCAGCAGTTCGGCTCTCTTCAAACTTTGATGTGAACAACAAGCCGCATTTCAAAGTCTCGTAAATTTTCACGTAGCTACACACAGATTATTGTAGGAATCCCATTTGACATTATTATTTTATCGATTATGATGTGGAATCAAGTCTTAAGCATGAAATTGAAATTAAATTAATTAAAATGCGTTTACGAGGTTCTTTGTGGTGAGCTTATCTAGGTCTGTTCTCAGTGATGTAGTAGCTGTGGGTGAAGGAGATGCTTCAGCTCATCTGGATAGATCTTTGACTATATACATACTGGACTGCTAATACTGATAAGAATAACACAGAGTCTAATGAACAACAGGTGAAGTTGAGTCAGACACCCGTATCCCCGTTCAAAATGTTAGTTTACTGGTTTGTTGTTTAAAAACATAGAGCTACCTGATCCGCATTTACCCGAATTAATTACAAATTTCTAAGTAAAAATTAGAATTAGACATATTTGTAAAAATATTTCGCAAGTAGATAAAAACATTCGTCATATAGCAACAAAAAAGATTATTTTTATGCATCATTAAATCAAATTTTAAATTGATTTAACTGAAATTTTTGAACTTCTGAGTTTTATAAAACTACAACATTACCAATTTAATTCGTAATTAAAAGCAATAATTGTGGTAAGACCTAGTCAAAGGAAAAGACAATAAGTATTAATAAATTTGATAATGAACTAACATTTTGAACAGGGATACGCCTGTTTGTTTTGAACACAGCTTTTTATCAGTATTAGCAGTCCAGTATGTATATAGTCAAAGGGATAGATTATCGACTTGATGATGACACGTCAGGGTTACCAAACCTGGTGATTTTTTTGGTGATTTGCAAAAATCTACAAGTGATTTTTGAAAATTTTTTCCATTAATTGATTAATATTAAATTTTAAAGACTATTGTTTTTGAGCATTTTTATTAGTTGTTTTCAAAGTTTGTTTGGTATCAACAGCCAGCACTATGCCAATAACAGATTAAAATTTTTTTAAATAATAAAATACCACCCACAGATAAATTCTGAAATCGATATTTCCGTATGCCAGGTGTAACGGCTTTTTCAAAGTATAAAAAATCTTTTTGTTTTCGACTGAAAAACATAAGTAGCATTTTTTTAAGCGCCCCTTCCCACAATAATCCCTTAGGCCCAGTATTGTTGCTGATGAAGACCATCGGGTCTGGATTTCCTATCTACGGCCTGTGCAATTAAAGTTTTTTAATTTCTAATTTCTAAAAAGCTAATCTAAATTTGGCTACCCGAAAGCGATGTTGAACAAAACCATAATTCAAAAACTTACAGACCAACACTATTTTGAGAGGAAAACGTAATTTGAATTTTGTTTATCGATTTTTTCAACAGGGGAAGTATTCGATGACTTTGTTTTTGAATTATATGGCTAAAGAGCTTCAATTTGGTACCCATATTGTTGTTCATGATTTCTTGTGATTTTTATATTTTATAAATTTAAAATAACTATGATGATTTTATGCTAACCGGGATTGGCAACCCTGTGACATGTTGACGAATTTTTGGCCAGAGTCAACTCTATTAAGAATTTAAGACTAAATTTTAGTACTACACTGAGTAGAAATTGCTATAGGACTGTATTTTTAAAAAGAAATACCTTAATTCATAGTTCCGATGTCCCTCAAGGACTTTCACTTTTTCGGCTGAGTGGGTCAGTGTCAATAATATCTGGATAAGGAGAAGACTTATCAGGATATGAGTAGTTTTTAACTCTTGTGTTAGGTACAGTTAAGTGGGTTTGCCAGGTAACTGTATGAACAGGGTGAGACACCTCCATGATTACGAGTTTATTTAATTCACGCTTTGATATAATTATTTTTATAGCCTCCCTGAAAGTTAATTGTTATGAAAATTTAAGAGATCTGTGAGAGTTGTCTTAATTAATTAATGAAGACGTAATTTTCAAAAGCTTTAATAAAACTAGCCTCATTTTTACATATAAAAATTAAATGAAATTTTTGGCAGCATTTAAATCAATTTAATACCACAATACAAAGTCGAATATTGAAGGAAATTCTAGACATCCGAAATGAAATTCACTATGTTGCATGTCACGTACAGAATTATATTAATTTACCTCTATTATTTCAGAGGAACGGTTGTCAAAGATGGAGAAAAATTTTGGGTTGACATGAAATCTCAAGAAGTTACATTTGAATAATTAATTTACTTTTTAAGTCTTATGTTAAAACTATTATTATTAGAATTTGGATACACCCATAAATAATCTATTTGTACTGATTACAATTTTTTTTTATTCGTTTTGATTTTTACTTCTTAATCTTATGCTAATCAGCTCAACAATTTCATCCAACTCTTTACTCCTTCAGCAAATCTAAGCTGATTAATTTTTTAAAATAACTCGTAGCAAAATAATTATTTTTTTGTGAAGAAATAGTTTTCAATTCCTTAAAAAAGTTTAATTACGCAGTACATGTACAAATTAAGAGTACAAACAATGAACATATTTCGTAAGGATCAAAATCATTCAAAAAGTAACCTACAATAAACATATTTTTCAAAATTTTAATACAAGCCAATTTTGCGAAGGCTGTACAGCTTTTTATAATAAGAATGTAATTTACCAGACAGAACAGGTTTTGTAACTGTAAGACTTGAAAGGCGGACAATTACTGAAAAATATTTATAACTAAGATTTACATGAAAGGTTCAACTAAATTTACAAGCGGTAACATAGATCATTACGTGTTCTATTCAGTATAAATTAATTTCAAATTTAAAAATTAACATTAAAATGATCGGCAAATGGGAATAAAAAATAAAATCGCTCCAAAAAAAAAAAAAAAATAATATAAATAACCGACGTTACAAAATTCAATCTACTTGAAGTTATTAAAAAGTGAAAATCCGACAACCCAATATGTTATTTACATAAGCACACTTTCTTAGCTCAACCAGGAAAAAAATTCATTTTATATAATTGTTATTGTAATAAACAGCTGTTTCGGCTAGTTTGTCAAAAGTTTTGAACATGCTAACCTGACAATTTGAAACGAAGTAGCGCTAAATAAACAAGATCCAATAACTTTATTAGCAAGGAATAATTTAATTATCCAATATAAAATGTTCATTAAAAGAACAATCGTTTGAAAACCATCAGTTCACAAGTTTGTTTGAGAAATGTTACATTAATTGAGGAAATACATGAACAAGAGAAATAATCTCTGGTCAAATTGAAATATGAAGTATTTAACAAAACTTCCATCGGTTACCACAATGATTGCACAAAACAAATGTCGTCATGGGTTCATCGGCACTTCTGGTTTGAACCTATAACAACGATGATCTCATCAAGACATTGCAAAAACGAATTTTTTCAAAATAATGACTATACAGAAACCAATTCTAGATACAAGAAGTAATGATGAAAAATATGAAAAAAATATTTCAATCAAGGGACGAAGAAAGTTCTTTCATTGTTGCTGACGAAAAAAAAACTCATCAAAATGAAATATCAAAATAACTTAAAAGTATGCTGAAGTAAAATGTTAATATCGGGAATAATTGAATCGCGTATGCGTATCAAGATAATTAGAGGAGATTTAATAAGTGAATTTACCTGAGTGTATGTACAGTTTTTCTGCTTACACTTGCCGCATTTCAGCAAATCTGTTTTCGTACCCTGCACAGTTGCTAATTGCGCGTCGTCGATAGATTCTTTTACAAAACGATTACGAAGATTTTTCATCTCATCACTGGCCATTTCCTACGGAAAAATTATTAATGAGAATATAACTTTTCACTAATTAAAGAATAGGATAACCACTAAAATTTGTTACCTACAAAATTAAGATTGTACGTATTTAGTAAAAGTGCTAGCCATACTTGAGAAAATTTAAAAATGAACTCGTCAAAACTCAATAGATTCACTGGTAATCAAACTGTAAAAAAATTTTTCTCACCACCCTACAGACTTGTTATCGCATAAAAACAAAATAGGACGACGCACTAGACATCCTAATTACGAACCTCCAATAATATAATTGCCGACTTCATTTCAAAACGAAGAAAGATTTGTGAAGAAACAGAAATGATCAAAAATAAAATGGTGGGCGAAAATTTCTTTTCTGACAATTATATTACTCCTTTTCGTTTTTAATATAATATTCACGAGCGATTCTGTTGATAATTTCATAAGTAATCTCAGATCATTATCACTTACTTCAGCAGTCATAATAGCTAGCTTTGTAGGTTGAATAGCTCCACTCAAAAAGTTATTTTTCAACGAAGGATTTTTAGGATCTTTTAAATTAGCAATTCTACTTCGAACACGATTTTTATACTTCGAATCCGTATTTTTAAATTCATTAAATATTGCTTCTTCTAATTCATCGGCAAGTTCTTCAGGAGATGCTAATCCTTCCAAATCTTCTTCCGCTGAAAAAAGCGAAAAATGCGGCCCAAAACTTCTTGACTCATTCAAATAGTTTATGATAACGTAATTGTGAATAATTGGCACGATAAGTTACTTTTTCCTTGACGCAAAGCATTAGCTAACAATTCTCGACTTTTCAACCGAACAGAATCGGTGGTATTTGATGGAGGAAAAGATACAGACTGTTTTTTATCCTTATCTTTATCTTTAGAGTCAGTTTCCTTAACATCCTCCGACTCTTTAGATTCTTTTTGCTTTGATGGACACGTTGGGGTCGATTCTTTGTTATTTCCTGGGATTCATGGAAGAAAAATTTACAGAAAAACAAGTAAATTATAACGAACATCCAGAAAACAAACTTTATCATTAACAAGCGGTACCTGATAAAAACTTCTTCCAACTTTTGATCAAGCTTTTCGATAAAGTGATAACTTCTTCATCTGAACTTGATTTGCGTAAAGTATTAACTGTCATACCAATCCTAGTTTTCGTTAGGATCTCCAAGTTGACTGGCAAATCTTGCAACGCTCTCAACATATCCAGGGCACCATCTTGTCCCTACACGAAATCCAGATACATTACAAAAGCCAATCTTCGTAACAATAATAGGATACATAATATAAGCAAGACTGTTGAATCGTCGTAAAGTATACCAGCATGTTCAGAATACCGATATATATTTCATGGCTTGATACCCACCGATCCATTTGTAGAAATTTTGTTGAGTTTTTTCTGGATTTTTATAACTTCTTCTTCTATCGTCATGATGTTAAATATATGATAATCAGTAGAATAAGGTAAAAATCTAACAAGACTATATTTCAAAATAATAAAACATTCAGTTAATAGAACTAAAACAGCTTGGGTAAATCGATAAGATGAAACAAATCAAGCGGTATAAAATTTAGTTAATTATGTAAACAAGCAGGCAGCCATGATACTCGATTGGATTGGACGATGACGAAATACGATTGGGAATGCCAGAATCAACAAGAGTTTAAAAACATACCACCACATCGCCACCATTCGACGAGCATGCGTTAAATGACATGACGTAAAATGTGTTGTAACGGAAATCCCACCTTCACTCATTCTTCATCATCATCATCACGATCACTATATATATATGTCATACGTACACTCTCACCACGAAGTGCTTTCCCCTACTACTCTCGATACGATATTGCTGTTGCTTCGCCATTTCATATTTTGTTTGTAATGTATTAATCATTCGTGTAATAAACCTCCATAATATCAGAAGTCTCAAGTTCTTTCGATCCTCGTTCTGTACGCCTCACATCATGGTAGCCATCGCTGCGGTAGAACTATGAGGAGAGACTTAGAAATCTAAACGAATGAAATAATTTTTTTGAATTCATTTACTGTTGCGCGAAAATCTTTTCATGTTTTCTGTTGAATAATACACGAAATAGTTATCGTTTTTTTTTCGAGAAGTTTTAACTCGAAATATAATATATTTTTAATTTTTGAAAAATTCAAAATTAAATCATAAATTTGAAGCTGAAGTTCCCGACTTAATAACGGCCGATCCTGGAAGTCATCAAACGCTAAATTCAGGAAGGACCGCCAAAGAGATCGAGTGAACAGCCCAAGGAAACCTGCTCCCATCGTCGAGGACTCATCGTAGATCCACACATCGAGGACCCAATTTTTCGGCCAACTCCAAACTAAATTTAAGCAGGCAGTACAACGGTGAACAGCGGAGTGCAGAAAACTGAAATTATTCGTCGGCGCAACAGAAATAGTAAAGTACAATATTTTTTCATTTTTTTTGTGTTTGTGTTTTGTATAACATTGAAAAGGAGGAACTGAAGGAATTAATTAATAAATTTGAAGGGGCAAAAGTCATAGACATAAAAATTGAAACTTACGATTTACCCTACGTCACATATTTCACTGGAGAAATAGTATTAGAGTCCGTAGTGGATATATCCGGAAGAATAGAAAACATTAGTAGCTTAAAATATATTAAAATTTTAGAATCCTCAGTAAATTATTTTTCAAGTAGAATTTACAGTTCAGAAAAATCAAAAGAAAAATTTATGAATAGATTTTTTAATTAATAAACAACAACAAAAACTGGAGGATATCGAAAGAAATAAAGTTGAAAATAGCGAAAAAGAAAATATAATTAAAAAAATTGAAAAAGAATCGATAGAAAATAAAAAATACATAGCTGTTATTAATATCGAAAAAAGTGTATTAGGTTTTCGAAAAATTAAAGAAAATATGGCATCCCAAAACGAAATTAAACCTATACAGGCGCCATTAGGAAAAGTGTTTAATGGAAAGTATTACTTGGACTGGCGCAGGATGATTATTTTGGCTATTAAGGGAGCCGGGTATTATGATATTTTCAGTGAACATGAATTCCTGCAATTATATATTAATCATATAGACGATTTAAATTTCCGTCCCGAAAAAGATATGATAAGTTATTGCAAAATGCAAGACAATGCAAAAGCCTTTATACTAGAAAGAGTGTCAAATGAAATAACAAAACAGATAAGAGACTGTAATACAGCGATATTAATGTTGAAAAAACTGGATAATATTTATGGTACGAAAACTTCCGTCACAGCTAATATGGCGAAAGCAAAATGGACAGAATTTAGATTTCAGCCAGGAGGAAATATGAAAGGTTTCTTAAAAAAATGGGATGAATTAGTAACCGACGTAAGAGATAGCGGTAAAGAAGTTACTGAATCGGAGGAATTGGAGAATTTACAGTTAGCCTTATGCTATGAACAGGCAATTGCGAAAATTCAATATGAAAATTTACCTTCAAACGAAAAAAATTTATATAATTTTAAAAGAATATTAAGAGAAGACTCTGACCAAAAATTCAGGGATCAAACTTTAAAAAAACAAAATGGTAATAATAACCAAATAGGTAATAATTATAAAAATAATAATAATAATTATAATAGGAATAATTACAGGGGAAGATATAATAATTATAGAGGAAATAATTTTAAAGGAAATGGTAATAATCGTAATAATTATGCAAATAATAGAAATAATAATAATGGTGATGGTAATAATACTGAATCAAACCATAACCAGAATAATAATTCGAATAGTAATGGAAACAATGGTAATGGAAATTATAGAGGAAATAGTGACAGAGGTAACTCGAATTATAGAGGCAATAATTATAGAGGCAACAACTATAGAGGTAATAATAGAAATTATTATCAAAATAATAATCCAAAATGTTACAAGTGTGGGCAATTTGGCCATATAGCGCAAAATTGCAGTAATAATAATTCACGAGAAAATAATAATAATAATAATTCAAATAATAATCAGGGAACTTATCCCCCAAAAACTAATATAACTCAACCGAACTCTAATAAAAAAGAGAATTCGGAACAACAGGTGAAGATGTCTTGTATGGTAAAAAAGTTCAATGGAAATAATAATGAATGGTTGTTGAACGAATTAATAAATAATAATAAAGATAATAAAAATGAAAATTATGATATATTAAATCACAAAGCAATTTTGGATGGAGCTGCAGAAGTGCATTTGACATCCGACTTGGGCAAATTAGTCGATGTTAAAAAATTTGTAACTCCAATAAAATTGCAATGTGCTGGTAAAAATACTTTTTTATATGCTACTCATACAGGGAGAATGGTGATCAAAGTTGAGAACTATAACAGAGTCCAATCATTGATAGAATTAAATGATGTTCATTATGTGCCAGATTTAAACCTAGATATTATTTCAGCCATAAAAATTACAAACACAGGTATGATCAATATTGATCAGCAGAAGAATATTGCTAATATATATTTTATTGAAAATGCTGAAATAATAATGACTGCGAAAAAAGAAGAGGGAATCTTTTATATATATTATAATATCGAAAATAATAATAAAAACATTAATAACAATACTAATAATAATGAAAATAATATAATATGTGCCCCCGTTACTCAAAATATAGATGATGAATAGGATGATTTTACCGTAGAATTAGAAATTCAGGAAGATGACGATAATAATGAATCACCTGAGGGGGGTGAAGAAGAAGAATTAAGAGATGATAATAATGAAATTGAGGGAATACCCCATAACTCACAAATAAATAATAATATTAATAAAAAATTAACAATACATAGGAGACTAGGGCATTTGAATGCCAGATATCTGCAAAAGTTGAAAAATCTAGCGGTTGGCATTCCTGACAATATAAATTTTAGAGATGAGGATTTTTTGAATTGTCAAATATGTTGTATCGCAAATAATTCGAGGTTGGGCCATAATGGTATTAGAACTAAGCCAACTCGAAAATTAGAAGTGGCATCCTCAGATATTATGGGTCCGTTTACGCCCTCAGTGGCGAATCAGAAGTATATCTTAACCTTCATAGATCATTTCTCCAAGTATACGTTTGTAATGCCCATAGTTAGCAAAAGTCAAGTCACAAATGAATTTAAAAATATTATAGTATCCATGAGGAATAAATTTCCAGAGTACCCCATAGGGACTATTAGGTGTGATAATGCCAAGGAATATACTGATATAAAAATATTAAATTATTGCAAAGAGGTTGGCATAACAATGGATTATGTGGTGCTATATTCTCCGGAATTAAATGGTGTTGCCGAAAGGCAAAATCAAACTTTAATGAGGAGAGTACGGGCCATGTTAATTGATGCCAACCTTGATATAAAGTATTGGTCCTACGCTGTAGTAACGGCTGCATACTTAATTAATAGATCACCCACAAAAGCAAATGAGGGATATAGAACACCCTATGAACTGTTTTATGGGATAAAACCAAACCTAAAAAATCTCAGTCTTTGGGGCATTGACCTACAGGCATATTCCTGTGGAAGTCAGAAAGCAAAATGCCACAAAAGCCAAAGCAAAATCAAAAAACAAAATCGACCCGAAGTTAGCACACAGAGCAGAGAAAAGTATAATGATGGGTTATACAAATACGGGATATTGTCTTAAAGACCCCTATAATACAAAGTCATATATCTCATGTGATGTTAAGGTAGACGAAAACCAAAATATTAAATCATTATTAATAAATAATAAACCATTAATGATAAAGTCATCAGATTACGAATATGATTTGGGGATAATTAACCCTGTAGTCATGAATATAAATGTAAGATATAATAAAATATATATAGAGGATAATATTCCGAAAAATTATTCTGAAATAGAATTAAACCCTTTTAGAGATGATTGGATCAGGGCCATAAATGATGAATTTAATTCTCTCGATGATATGAATGTGTGGGAAATAGTCGACTATGATCGCCAAAAACTTATAGACACAAGATGGATTTTCACAATTAAATTTGATGAATTTGGGAATCCAAAACCAAAGGCAAGACTTGTAGCAAGAGGTTTTAAGGATAGAACCGAGTATAATATTGCTGAAACCCATGGCCCCGTGGCATCAGTAGGAACGATAAGATCATTGCTATCTATAATAAATAAAGAAAAATTAATTATGGTGCAGTATGATGTAAAAACTGCGTACCTAAATTCACCAATTATTAAACCCATTTTTGTAAGGAAACCTGAGGGTGTAAATATCAACACAAATCAGGTGTTAGAATTAAAAAAGTCTATTTATGGATTAAAGACATCCAGTAAGTCATGGTATGACCTGTTGGATGCAAAGGTAAGGGAGATGGGCTTTACTAAGACCAAAAGCGATAGATGTTTGTACACTATAATTAATAATGATGAAAAAATATATTTTTTAACTTATGTGGATGACATATTGATTGCATCAAACTCACAGTCATCAATTACAAAAATAAATGAGGAGCTACAAAAAGATTTTACGATTACTATAATAAATAACCCGAGATTTTTTGTGGGATTAGAAATAACTAGAAACATAGAACATAACACAATAATACTTTCCCAATACAAGCATATAGACAAAATGTTGAAGAAATTTGGAATTTCGGAGTTAAAAAATACGAATACTTCAATGGAAACGGGATTGAAATTAGATAAAATTGAAAATGGCATAGATGACACGGAATATAGGTCAATGATAGGTGGATTGCTATACTTAGCGAGACTTACAAGACCGGACATATTATTCCCGGTAAATTTTTTATCCCGCTTTCAAAATAATTCTAATAACACACTGAAAAATTATGTAAAAAGAATTTTCAGATATATTAATACTACGAAAAATTACAATATAATATATAGATCGAAAGGGGATGGTATACAGGCCTATATTGATGCCTCGTATGCGCCCCAGGTTGATGAACATAACATAGATATAAATAATTTGGGAAAAGGGAAGTCCATAACTGGATTTATGGTATTTTCTTATGAAGACTTGGTGGAATGGAATTGCGGTAAGCAAACCATTCATGCATCATCAAGTACAGCAGCCCAAATAATTGCAGTCTATGATGCACTTGATACCATAAAAGTTATACAATATATGAATTACGAAATTTTAGGTGAAAAATTAAGTGTGGATATAATGGAGGATAATATCTCAACACAAAAAATATGTTTGGGGGGTAGTCAGAAAAAGTCGAGAGCCCTAATGATCAAGTGCTACTCAATTTTGGAAGCATTTGAGGAAAAAGTAATATTTTTTAGAACTGTAAGCTCTGAAAATCAATTAGCAGATATTTTGACAAAATCATTGGATCGTTCAAAATTCGAAAATATAGTTGTCAAAGTATTGAATGAAACGAACATCTATACATAATACAATATAATAATAATTCATTTTATTTCAAAGTCATAATATGTCTCGAAATTTACCATTTCAAAGTACATGTCGTCCCAAGTCCAAAATATAGGTCGTAACATGAAAAAAGATGCTTAAAAGTTAACCTTCAATTACTGCAAAGTTAGTACTTAACAAAGCCATTTACCAGAAAATACTTGTAACAGATAAATACCCGACCTCTTAAAAATATTAACAAAGGAAAAAGCAGAAAAATCGAACAGGAATAAACCCTACAATTCGCATAATAAAAACCCTATACATTTTCAAGCAACCGTGAGAGAAATACACGCAATATTCCCACACGAAGTAATGAAAAGAAACTCTCCGACAATAAATACAATGAGATTAAACCTATTACATGACCGCAAGTAAGATAAGTCGAAATGTTCCTTATCACATCACATTTTAAGCGCCAGTTCAAAATACAATAGCAACACACGAAGATAATAAGCGATGCGATGAATATTATTCTACAATCTTTTTCATGTCACACGTTACAGATAAATACGAACGTAACGTTCCTTTAATTCAATGAACTCGTAATCGGAAATACTTCGTATATTCTTTTCTTTTTTTTTCTCTTAATGTAATATGTATAACGTGAATATTTTTTTTCTTTTTCGAATTCCTTTTTCCAATCTTTTTTCTAATCGAAAGATATAACTAATAAATTACACGTTACTATAATAAATTAATATTTTGCATGTTACCAATTTATATGTAAGCTCTTTTAGAAAATAATGAAGAATCATGTAGACACATTTTCAATCTTTCCATACTTAAAATCCATAATAGATGAATACAATACAAATCTAATATATATATGAGAGATCTCTGCAACTCACTATATCAGCGGTGCGAAACACAGACAGAAAACTGTGGTTATTTTAAGAATGTGAATACATATTCTTACATCCCCTTTCTTCGAGGGGAGCCGCACTAGGGAAAGAACTGAGCTGATTGTTTACTCTAATTAGCATTCCGTCTTCCTCAAGATCATCCCACTAGCTTGGCATGTTATGATGGATTTTGTAAGCTCTTTAGAAAATAATGAAGAATCATGTAGACACATCGTTCATCTTTCCTACTTAAAATCCATCAATAGATGAATACAATACAAATCTAATATATAATATGAGAGATCTCTGCAACTCACTATATCAGCGAGTGCGAAACACAGACAGAAACTGTGGTTATTTTTAAGAATGTGAATACATATTCTTACATATATTATCATAGATATTTTTTTTACAATACATTTTTATATATTATTGAATATTTTATGCATGGTTACCATATTTATTTGTTTATTTTATTATTTTATTTATTTTCGAAAGCACAGCATAGCAAAATTATTTCTTTCTCGAAACACAAAAAGTTACCATAGTAATATGTTGATAATGGGATGTTAATATTTTTTTTTACATATATAATATTTTTGTAATTAATATTTTTTTGAAACAGTAGTAGTTCGTTTACTTTCAGCGTCGAACATGATGAAGAACTCAATCGGTAAAATTTCAGGGGGGTGTTGTAACGGAAATCCCACCTTCACTCATTCTTCATCATCATCATCACGATCACTATATATATATGTCATACGTACACTCTCACCACGAAGTGCTTTCCCCTACTACTCTCGATACGATATTGCTGTTGCTTCGCCATTTCATATTTTGTTTGTAATGTATTAATCATTCGTGTAATAAACCTCCATAATATCAGAAGTCTCAAGTTCTTTCGATCCTCGTTCTGTACGATTCACATCAAAATGTAATATAAAAATGTGAAAAATGTGAGCTGTACTTTTACTCGTGAGGCTCTTATGAAGTCATGACATCATGAGTGTGTTGGAGGGTGATGTGAGGCGGTAAGCACGAGGACTGAAAATGAACAAGAGAGAAGTATTCACAACAGGATTAGCCGACTAAAAATATAATTTCAAGTAAAATACGAAATGGCGAAGCACAGCATTATTAGTAATGGAAAGTAGGGGTAGCAATTCGTGATGAGAGTGTACGTGTGACATATATATACATATATATATACATATATATAGATTGCCGTGATGATGATGATGAAGAATGAGATGAGGTGAGATTTCGTATCAACACCCCCCAAAAATTTTACCGTTCGACTTCTTCGTCTGTACGATCCCTGAAATTTAGGCCCATATTCACAAACATCACTTTAACCTCCCTACACTTAAACTCCACTTAAAAATGACTTTTGGCACAATTTTGTATTTAAGAAAGTGGTAACATTTCATTTTTACATTAGAACTTTCATAAAAGATACAATGTTCCCAAATTTTTATGTACAAAATTGTACGAAAAACTTTTTTGAAGTGAAATTTAAGTGAAGGGAGGTTAAAGTGACATTTGTGAATATGGGTCTTAGTATATTAATTCACACATAATAGAACATAAAAAAAATTAAATATTGCAATAATATGATGTTTTGGAGAAAAAAATTATGGTAACTTTAGGTTTCAAAAATAATTTTGTTTGCTGCGCTTCGAAAATAATTAAACAAATATTTAGATCACATGCATATGAATATTTAAATAGTATATATATATATATATATATATATATATATATATATATATATATATATATATATATATATATAAAAGATGGTAGATGGTAACCTGTAAAAAAAAAAATTTGTGATTAATAAAAAAAATAAATGGTAACATGCAAAAAAAATAATTTCATGTATATAAATGACTAGTATATGATTCATTGTGGCGTGTGCCTGAATAAATTCTCGAACATTAACGAGTGTAAAGTATGAAAGGAAAAGAAAAAAAAATGAATTGAAAGGAAATAAAATTAACAAAAGATTTTAAGATATATGAGCGTGCATAGGAAACGTTACGTTTTACAATCTTATCAAGTACGTTGGCATGCAATAGTATGAAATGATAATATATGTTGTCCGTTAGTTTTATCTTTTGTGTTTCTCTTTGTGTTTGAGGTGGCGTGTAACATGTTTATTTTTGGATAAGGCAGGCTATTAGATTAATCTTTATTGAGGTCGTGTAATGAGTTTTTATCTCTCTCATATTGTTAACGTTTTCCTTTCATACGATCTGTGGGAATTTTTCATGTATTTTTCTCACGCTTGTACAAAGTTGCATGCTATTTCTATTATTAGTGTTTATAGGGTTTAGACGTGCTTGATTTTAATTCCGTTTTCATTGTTGGGTTTGCAGCAAAATTGAGTATCTATTTTTGACAAGTATTTTCGAGTATATTTTTCCTTTAAGTATTATTTGTGAACAATATTTTTCTTGTACAATATGTTTCGTGTTTGGACTTAAATATTTGACTTGGTACGACTTGACTTTTTGGACGGGTATTTTTCCTTAATAAATGTATATAATATTATGTGTACAAATTCGTATTTTCGAGAATTTTAATTATTAAATTTTCAAATTTTGTTCTGTCTAAAGATTTCGTAAGTAAATCTGCAAGCTGATTTTCAGAATTGACAGATCTAAAGTGGATTATTTTCTCTTCCATTGCCTCCAAAATCAAGTAGCATTTTATCATAAGTGCTCTCGATTCCTTTTGGCTTCCCCCAGAGCAAATTTTTTGAGTTGATATATTATCCTCCATTATGTCTACAGTTATTTTTTCCCCTAAAATTTCAAAATTCATATGTTGTATCACTTTTATTATATTTAGAGTGTCAAAGACTGCTATGATTTCTGCAGCGGTACTAGATGAAGCATGGATTGTTTGCTTTGAACAGTTCCATTCTATCAAATCTCCATTCTCAAAAATCATGAAACCAGTAATTGATTTTCCTTTTTGTAAATTATTTGGGTTAATATTATTATCATCTACTTGAGGGGCATATGAGGCGTCAACATATGCTTGTATTCCATCTCCCTCCGATCTATATGTTAAATTATAATTTTTTGTGGAACTAATATACCTGAATATTCTCCTTACGTAATTTTTGAGTGTATCATTTAAATTATTTTGGAAGTGTGAGAAAAAGTTTACTGGAAATAATATGTCAGGTCTGGTTAATCTGGCTAAGTACAATAATCCGCCAATCATCGATCTGTATTCTGTGTCATCTTTACCATCTTCAACTTTTTCAATCTTTAGACCAGTTTCCATTGGAGTATTTGTCTTTTTTATTTCTGATATTCCAAACTTTTTTATCATTTTTTCTATATGTTTATTTTGGGATAGTATTATCGTCTTATTTTCAATATTTCTTTCGATCTCCAATCCTACAAAAAATTTTGGATTATTGATGATTGTAATAGTAAAAGATTTTTCTAATTGTTCGTTGATTTTTGTAATTGCCATTTGTGAATTTGAGGCTATCAAAATACCGTCTACGTAACTTAAGAAATATGTATTTTCATTGTCGGTATTCATTTGATACAAACATCTATCTGCCTTAGTTCATAAGAAGCCCATTTCTTTTATTTTGTAGTCTAATAGGTCGTACCAAGATTTACTTGACATTTTCAGTCCATATATTGATTTTTTTAACTCAAGAACTTGATTTGAATTAATATTTATCCCTTCAGGTTTTTTAACATAAGTTGGTTTTATAATGGGGGAGTTCAAATATGCCATTTTTACATCATATTGTACAAGAATTAATTTTTGTTTGTTAACTATAGAGAGCAACCATCTAATAGTACTTATGGATGCAACAGGACCATGTGTTTCAGTAATATTGTATTCAGTTCAGTCTTTGAAGCCCCTTGCTACTAATCTGGCTTTGGATTTGGGGTTGCCAAACTCATCGTATTTTATTGTAAATATCCATCCTGTGTCAATTAATTTCTGACGATCATAGTCTACTATATCCCAAACATTCATGTCATTTAATGAATTAAATTCATCATTTATTGCGTTTACCCACTATGTTCTAAAAGGATTATTATTTATTTCGTTAAAATTTTTTGGGACGCAATCTTGTATGTATGATTTGTTATAATTAATATTAATATTCATAATGATTGGGTTTATTATTCCCAGATCTTGTTCATAATTTGCTGGTTTAATTATTAATTTTCTGTTGGATGTTTCTAGTGATTTAATATTTTGAGACTCATCTACCCTTATGTCACATGCAATATACGATTTAGTTTCAAATGGATCTCTTAAACAATATCGTATATTGGTGTATCCCATCATTATGCTTTTTTCTGCTCAAGGTGCCAATTTTGGGTCTATTTTGTTTTTTGATTTAGATTTAGCCTTAGTTGCATTTTGTTTCCTGACTTCAAAAGGAATGTGCCTGTAGGTTAATGAACCGAATACTTTCAAATTTTTTAAGTTAGGTTTTTTACCATAAAATAATTCGTATGGTGTTTTAAAATCTATATCGGCTTTTGTTGGTGAACGATTTATCAAATAGCTGATGTTACAATTGCGTATGACCAATATTTAATGTCAAGATTGGCATCAATGAGCATAGCTCTTACTCTTCTCATGAGTGTCTGGTTCTGCCTTTCAGCTACGCCATTCAACTCTGGAGAATAAGGAACTACATAATCATTTGTGATACAATTTTCCTGACAGTAATTTACTATTTTTGCATCTGTATATTCTTTTGCATTGTTGCATCTGATAGTCCCTATGGGGAAATCGGGAAATTTATTTTTCATTGACATTATTATGTTTTTGAATTTGGTTGCCACTTGATTTTTTGTTGATATTGGCATAACAAAGGTGTATTTTGAATAATGGTCAATAAAGGTTAAAATATATTTTTGATTGGCAATCGATGGTGTGAATGGACCCATTATATCTGAAGAAGTTATCTCTAATTTTTTTGATGGTTTTGTTCTCAATCCATTATGCTCTAATCTCGTATTATTTGCAATGCAGCAGATTTGGCAGTTTTTAAAATCATCGTCTCTGAAGTTTAAATTTTCTGGGATACCAACAGATAAATTTTTTAATTTTTGGATATATCGTGGATTCAAGTGACCCAACCTTCTATGTATAATCATTTTTTTATTTAATATATTATTATTTTTATTATGATCATCATTAATACCATCAGTATCATCATTATTGTGTGTTTTTTCATCACTTGGTATATTTTTGGAATTATTATTATTATTTTCACCCCCTCAGATGAATCTGTATTTTCATTTAATATGCTGTTATCGTCAGCTTCTTGTATTTTAAGTTCTATTGAAAAATCCTCCCATTCGTCCTCATTTTCTTTGGTTACTGGGCATATTTTTGTAGAACTATCTAATTCTAAATCAAAATCTTCTTCTTTTTTATTTATTTCTTCATTATGATTATCCGTATTATAATGGATATAAAATATTCCATTTTCTTTTGGGGCTGTTATTAGAATTTCACCACTTTCTATAAAATATATGTTAGCACAATTTTTTTGTTGATCAATATTTACTGTACCTGTATTTGTAATTTTTATTGCACTAATTATATCGATGTTTAAATCAGGTTCGTAATTTACATCATTTAATTCGATTAATGATTGTATTTTATTCGAATTTTCAATTTTTATGGTCATTTGACCAGTGTGTGTGGCATACAAGAAAGAATTTTTACCAGCACATTGAAGCTTTACAGGGGTGATAAATTTTTTGATATTTCTTAATTTATTTATGTCGGATGTTAGATGCACTTCTGCCACTCCATCTAAAATTGCTTTGTTTTCAAGATGTGTATAATTTTCATTTATTTCATTATTTTTAATTTATTTATTTAATAATCATTCATTCGAATTATTTGAATATTTTTTAATCATACAGGACATTTTTACCTGCTGTTCAGGATTCTCTTTTTTATTTGTCGTATTATTGTTATTCTGGACTGGTTTAGGTGGATAATTATTTTGATTTTTATTAATATTTTCATTATTATTATTTTGTTGGGGATTATTATTATTACAATTTTGGGCTATGTGACCATTTTGGCCACATTTGTAGCATTTTGGATTGTTTGGGTTATAATTTCTATTATTACCTCTATAATTGTTGCCTTGGTAATTATTATTATTTTGATAATTATTTCCCCTATAATTACAATTTCCATTATTATTTGAACTATTGTTACTATTATTTTGTTGTGTGTTTGGTTCATTGCTATTTCCATTATTATTTGTACTATAATTTCGATTGTTGCCTCTATAGTTATTATAATTATTACCCCTATAGTTATTCCATCCTCTATAATTGCCATTACGACCTCTATAACCATTATTATTTCCATTGCCACTATTCCTATAATTATTATTATTATTATTATTATTATTATTGAAATTATTGTTATTTTGTTTCTTTAATGTCTGATCTCTAAATTTTTGATCAGCATCTTCTCTCAAAATTCGTTTAAAGTTATCTATATTTTTTTCATTGAGGGGTAAATTCTCAAACTGCATTTTTGCCAAGGCCTGTTTGTAGCATAGTGCAAGTTGTAAGTTCTCTAACTCTTCCTCTTTAATTACTTCTTTTCTGCTATCTCTTACATCTGTAACGAGTTCATCCCATTTTTTAAGGAATCCTCTCATGTTTCCCCCAGGTTGGAATCTGAACTCCATCCACTTAGATTTAGCCATGTTAGCTGTAACTGATGTTTTAGTACCATATATATTGTCTAATTTTTTTAACATCATTATGGCTGTGTTACAGTCTCGTATTTGCTTCGTAATATCATTAAAAACTCTCTCAAGTACAAATGCTTTGGCATTGTCTTGCATTTTACAGTAGTTTATCATTTCCTTATTGGGCCTAAAATTCAAATCATCAACGTGGGATATATAAGATTGTAAAAATTCATGCTCTCCAAAGATTTCATAATAACCAGCACCCATTATGGCTGAAATAATCATTCGCCTCCAATCCAAGTAATACTTTCCATTGAAAACCTTTCCCAAAGGAGCCTGAATAAGTTTTATTTCGTTTGCATTCGACATATTTTCCTCAATTTTTTTGAAACCTAATAATTTCTTTTATATTCGTAACAGGTATATATTTTTTATTTTCTAATACTTCTTTTTCTATATTCCTTATGAGATTTTGTTCTTTTAATTCAATTTTTTTGTATTCTTTTTCACTGTTATAAATTTTTCTTTTTCTCTTTTATCTAGTTTTTTATTTTTTAAATTTTACTTATTATTTCAAAAATCTATTTATACATTTTTTCTCTGATTCCAATGAACTATATATTCGAGATGAAAAATAATTTGGAGTTGAATCAGATATTTTAATATATTTAAATGAATTAATTTCCTCTATTTTTCCAGAGATGTCTATTGTGAAGGATTCTAATATTATTTCTCCCGTAAAATACGTATAAAAAGGAAGATTATATGTCTTTAATTTCAAATCAACTACCTACTTTCTCCCCTTCAAACTTTTTCAACAATTCTTCTAATTCCTCTTTCTTAATCTTATACTCTCCTATCTTACTCTCTAATATATTTATTATAGTTGACATATATTTTATAAGGGGGAAAAAAAATTTTTTGCTACCTCAAACACACAATAAAAATTTTGAAAAACACAAAAAATAATTCAACTAAACATATGTTACCTTGACATGAGAAAATTTTTTACATCGATCCGTTGCTGTGCAAATTTGTAGATTATCAATTCCCAATTTCACCGTTGTGATCTCCACTGAATTTTGATGTAGGTTGGCCCAAAAATTTGTGGTCTTCGTCGTTGGTGATCTTGAGTAGAGTCCTTGAAGACGAGAGCAGAAGATTTCCTCGGGTGGTTCGCTGTATTATTGGCAGTCCTTTCTGAATTGTAATTCGATGACTTTCAGCGTCGGCCGTTATTGGATCAGGAACAATTTTGGTTAATTTTTATTTTTTTGACTTCGAGAAAAAAAATTTTAATTCAAAAATAATTCGAGTTTAACTTTCTTGATTGCACGACAATTTTCGTGTATTATTAAGTGTTTGTGTTTACTTCACGTAAGGTGAAAAGGCTTAGCGCCTAGTAATTCCATCATGCAAGGTGATAGGAAAAAAGTAAAACTAAAAAGTGAAAATTTGTAAAAGTCAAAGTAAAAAATTGAAAGTGTTGGAAGTACCTATAATTGAATGTAATTAATCGGAAGTTAAAGTAAATGAAAACGACGTTGAATTCTTACGTGCCAGTGTTGTCGTCAAAGTCGGAAGTGTGGAAGAAGCAGATCAAATTTGAAAGAGTCCTATGGTTTGGTAAGATGGTACATCGAATTAAAATAGGTTGGCAGTTATATTTGCTGTGTCCCGGAGGTAATGAAAGTAAGAAAACGCAAAAATTGAGTCAATTTGTGGCCCATCAACGAAGTCCAAAGTCTAGAAGTAGCAGAAAAACAGTGAAATTGTAGAAAAACATCATCAACATTGAAGAAAAAATAAAGGATAAGTCAAAAAATTTAATTAGTTAATCATTATTTCATTTGTTTGGGTCCATCTTTTGTGTAAAAATTCATAAATTTTGTGTTGTAATTCGTGTTTTGGTCAATTTTCATGTATATTCAGTGATCAAGATTTGGGAAGTCAAACTTGAAAGATAATTGAAGTCTTTTTTTTGTACTTTATCTTGCTCATCCTGAATTTCAAACTCGAGAGAACCTTTGTTGTATCCATTCTTTTGAATTCAACAATGGTAAAAATTTGAGATAATATTGCAATTTATGTGACAAATATTTTCATGTCAATATACAAAAATATTGCATTCAATTTATTGTTGGATGTTTACAAATAATTTCATGTCTCTACCATTTTGATAACATTCGATAAACGATCGCATATTTAATTTTTATGTTGAAACCTGATTGATAGATTTAATAATTTGTTCTGGAATATTCATTCCTACGATGGCTGATTGACTTTGGATAAGTTTTGGCAGTATAATTCGATCCAAAATAGACGATTTATTTCTCGATACAATGGCGAAGAGATCATTTTCATCAACAGAGTAAAGTAATATAACAGAAACATTATTTTATTATATTGTTTGAATTATTTAATTTTGTGTTTAATATAATAATTTGCATTCCCTATTGCGCAGTTGAGCCCATGAATTGCATTATCCAGTGGTCGAGACTGTGATACCCTTAGAATTAAGTTTTTTGTATTTCTAAGGTAGGCATCATTATCCTATAATTCCTCTCCACAAATTAATAAAAGACAATGTCACGTTTTGACAGTAATAAAGTATTTGATGGCAGAAATTATGACGTGTAGAGGACCACGATGGTATGCACTTTATATGCTGAGGGACTGTATCCCATCATGCATGATGTTGAAACTGAAGTACTGTTTTTGGGAACTAGAATTGTATATTTTTTTAAACCCAGATCCTGGAAATGCAAGTCCAGTGAATCAAATGTCATATTTCTAAAATCAGGAGAAAGGTAAAGCATTGATCTATCAGGGTTTATAAAATGAGCTAATTGAAAGAATAAAAGATCTCCGGACAATTAACCAAATACCTAAAGTTTTAGATGAGCGATATAAAAGTTGCACGCAGGTTACGTATATTAATGCTAAACAAGCTTTCCAAAAATTGAAATTTGATAGTCAGGGAAATATGAGTAGCTATTTGGACATTTTTTCGCACTCAGCTCAAAAAATAAGAGATTGTGGGAAACCTTTAGCCAGACAAGAGGAGATCAAACAGTTACTATTATCTCTTAAAATCGACTATGATATGACACGTCTGGAATTTAATACATTAAATTAGGATAAAAAAACTATAGAAACACTTCATGCCATGTTAATTGAGGGGTCAGATAGACTATACGACAGAAAAAAAAAATCAAAATTTAATAATAATAATAATAGATATTATAATTCCAACCACAATAATAGAAACTAAAGATTCCAATACATTGGGAACTACAATAGATTTAATAATAATAACAGAAATCAATACGACAATCAAAATACAAAACAAGGGAAAATGAAATATAATATAATCAACAACCAGAAATGCCTTCCTCAAATAATAATAAATAAGAAAATAAAAAATATAATACAAACCAAAATCAAAATACTTTGCCAAGTTCGAACATAATAGTATGCTTTAAGTGTCATGGCAAAAGACACATGGCAAACGTATGTCTGTCAAATAAAGAGGGCTTGATACCACAAAATAAACTAGATGGTCCTGCACAAAATACTCGATACGGACACAATAATAATGATAATAATAATAATAACAATAATAAAAACAAAAAAGAAAATGTTCAGTGGTCAATGATGCTAAGATACAAAAACTCTGAGACAGATATGAACAAACGGAATAACTGTTTAATAAATCTAATAACTACTTCATCGGTTATAATAGTGTGAATAACATAACGGAATAAAATAATACGTTCGAATTTTCTATTCCAAACACTGGTGTTCCATTTTTGGTATGTCATATCCCTAATGGCTCTACGAGTTTGACAACTTAGCTATACAATTCAAGAACAGTATATGTTCGATACTTCTTGACCACTTCAACTATGACGATGCACGAACACAACTTCTTTCCGCAGTTGATGCAATTGTCTTCAAATACGATAAACAGCGACAAAAGTTCCGTTTAATTTCATCAACCTTCTCTTTTCGTTTTCCAAAAGAAAATTCTCTCGAATCAGTTCTAGGTTTTTCCAAAGATTATCTTCCAGTAACTACACCGGGTAATCTTTTAGAAGGTCGTGAACCAGTTCACATAGCTACCATTCATTGTCTCAATGTTCTTTGTAACATTGTATCCAATTCCTATATAAATGGTATTCCTTCGCACTTACTGTACAGTATTGCGATAAATGTGCCAATTGGTTTTAAAATTGTAGAGGCGCCAAAAGATATTATTTATCTACCAGTCACAGAACAAGACATATCATGTATTGAAATTCTCATTACCGATCAAAATAGTAATCCTATCGATTTCTTAGAAGACGATATTCCGCTTTTACTACACTTAAAATCTGAAAATAAATGAATTCTAACAACTACTATTTGTAATAATGCCATTCTTACTAAATACTTCATTTCAACCTATCACTCGTATTGGTTACGGATGTAATTTATCCTCAATTCAAGGAAAAAATAATACGTCTTCCAATGTATATAAAAAGACTAAAAGTAAACAAAAAAGTATTAAACAACCGCGGACTTCGGTGAAATTAACACCGAAAGATAAAGCCTTTTTGTAAAATCTTGGATTGCAAGTACTCGTTTAATTATGACTCTCACTAATAATGTACGTAGTTTAGATATTTTAGAAAAAATAAACATCGACGATGGTGTTACAAATGTAACATTTTTCCATCATTATCCTTACACATCAAGCAGCCTTGCAAACAGTGATGAAATTAGAATAGGCGTTGATCAACGTAACGTTTACACTTTTCCCTCCAATTCGGGGCTTTTTATGGAATTAAAACTGAATAATTTCAATACTGAATATTACTCAATTGATTATAATAGATTATCACATCTGTTTACTGATGCTTCTTATATGTTAAATGGTCAAGAAATTGAGCATATTAATAATGTCGGTATAACTTCAACAATGAAAGCTGTATTACTCCATAATTCTCATAATAATGTTTATTACGATAATCACGGCTACAAACAAGGTACAAATACTGTTCAGCCTTACAGCATATCCACAGCTAATGATAAAATTTGTTTTCTTATGCCATTAAACCTGATTTTTGGCTTTTTTGTCGACTATAAAAACCAATTTTAAACGCTCGACATGAACTCGTTTTGAAACGAGCAACGCACGATAAAAATATTTTTGTACAACATACATCTATCCCCCCTTGGATATGGGTAAACCTGACCCAACTGTAACATTAACGTACATCTCTTGGCGTATACCGTATATTAAAGTTAATGATCAAATACGTGTTTGGTACTTGAACTCTTTAAAAAATGATACGGCCTTATCGCTACCTTTCCTAGCATGGGACCTATATGAAAATCCTTCAGTTTTGGAAACTACAGATTTCAATTGGAGTTTAAAAATGGTTAATAATGCTGATAGGCTTTTATATGTCGTCGTTGCCTTTCAAACTGGTCGAAAAAAATGATATTACACATTCCATGGGTAACTATGAACATTGTCCCATGCGTGATATTAAAGCCTATCTCGATGCCCAGTATTACCCGTATGATTTGTATAATGTGGACTTCGATGCTAATGATTATTCCTACTTTTACGAGGAATTTTCTCAATTTGAAGCTTCATATAATCGCAGTCAACACCTCACATGGTTTCCAAATCCACATTATTTGAAAAATGATTATAAATCTATTTGACCTTTCTTCGTTATAAACCTACAGTGTCGCAACACATCGCTAAAAGCTGGAGTTTCTGATTTAAAAATTATGGCTAAATTGAATAAGAGTATCTTGAAAAACACAACTGCATATGCGTTACTTGTTTATGAAAAATTGTTCACATATAAACCGCTAAGTGAAGAAGTATTACGAATCTTTTAATTTCACTTACTCTTCGATGGCTTGATATAAACTATATACATAAACAATAATAATAAACTTTATTTTGTGAAACCTTCTTTTATTCCATTATATTACAACCATTTTTACATCACTTTCTTCCTACTCTTACACTTTGCTAACATTTATCAACAGTATCGTATCCTTCCTCCAATGCTTCTTCTTCTTCATTAGTTTTTTCCATTTCTTCGTGTTTACTGGTGGCTACTTCATTCCGTTTTAAAAATAATTCAAGTTCAACAAATTTGTGTAACAATTCCATACAGGCTAATTGTCCAGATTGTAATGTTTCCATCTTCAATAATAACATAGACGAATTTGGGGCTAAAAAAATATACTCATTTTTGCGAATTTTATGTGCAACATTTTCACACGACCTTCAAAGGTCTTCTAAATATGTAACCAACTCGGTCATTTTCATTTAAACTAAAAATAACAATAAACTTACTTCAACAACACATTATTTATACATACATTTTATTACTCTTTTTCCATGTCTTTTATACTACAAATTCATCTCCCTTCCTCTTCCGCACTTCTGACAATGTATCCTCCATAACAATTAATTACTTACTTCAGCGATCATACTATACTTCATCATACACATCAAAAACAAAGAGATACAATTATACTACATTAACCACTTTCACTTTATAACCACTTCTCATTTGCTACTCATTATAATCTCTCTCATAGCTCAGTTGTCTACGTCGCAGTTTTGGCTACCTGGATGTCGCTGGTTCAAATCCCAGCAGCAGCAGAAAATTTAATAAAAGCTTTAATAAATAAATAATAATTATCGGATACCTTCGGTATCCGATAGATAGCGCTAATATATTGGTAATTAACATCCAATGGAAAGAGGAGAGGGGGGATATATATTTCTGGATTTGTAAAATTTTCAAAATAAAACATCACATGGAGAGATGAAGAGGGGGGTTGAATATATAATATTCTGGACAGAAAAATTTCGAAATATATCGAGAGAAAGAAAGAGAGAGAAAGAGAGAGAAAGAGAGAGAAAGAGAGAGAAAGAGAGAGAAAGAGAGAGAAAGAGAGAGCAAGAGAGAGAAAGAGAGAGCAAGAGAGAGAAAGAGAGAGCAAGAGAGAGCAAGAGAGAGCAAGAGAGAGCAAGAGAGAGCAAGAGAGAGCAAGAGAGAGCAAGAGAGAGCAAGAGAGAGCAAGAGAGAGC